>VICI01003071.1:0-14340 GCA_019593645.1 Akabosia matsudoensis | reverse complement strand
CATTACCTAAGAATCATCATCAAGTTGCACAGTTGTTAAATCTTATGTCTTTTCTACCATTCATTTGATGCTGATGCCCTTCTTCATTTCATTCCATGTCTGTATGCAATCATGGAGGTCTTTAACAAAAAAATGAGGAAAAAACCAATCAATCACTCGTCATCTTCCCAGTTTTTTTTATTTTCATTTCAGAAACTGCTCATTCTTTTTCGACTGAAGAAAAATGATGAATTCTATATGAGATTCCTCCTCTTTTTTGCCTTTTCCCCATCTTTTCTCTTAAGGAAGAAAAAAAAACATGCTCATTTTTTTGGAAGGATTTTAAATGAAGGTACATATTGCACAGAATATTCCAATCGATTGAATACCAAATTGCTTTCTTGTCTTGATACCCGTAGAAAACTGAGCGATCCTCATTTTTCTACGACGTTGTCTCCACTTCAAAAAGAAGTAAACAAATTACTGACGGATTGCCCCCAAATTTTCTCTAATCTTGAGTTCTACACACACATTCCTATTACCGACAAGTCATATAACGCTGAATCGGGGTACACATCAATAGTGAAAGGTTATATCTGATACTGACGATCGTTTACTTAATTTTTAATGTGGGCAGTACGTGGTTTTAAATTACGACTAGATTTCAGCTGACAAGTTGAAATCTGCAAATGTTAAAATTAAAATTCATTAAACAAAGGACACTATATTCCTATAAAGATCATATGAACGACTGCATGAAATTAGGCATGAAAGTTTGTATATGGCTAACTTGTGACTTGTAAATGCGTCGCAAGCTTATTTTTTTAATACTCAACTGTTTCATTATCCACAAAACATTTTGCTTTAAAAAATCAGCTTTTCTATCTCAAATATTCCCCAGGAAAAAAAATTTGGAAAATAAGTAAAGCAGCTGGCCACTCTCATCCTCCTCCACTACACATATCCCTACCTCTGAAATTGGTAAAAGCATCTCTGGCTATTCTCTATGCATGTCTGAGTCTACATTTTAAGCAAATTGCGTTTTTGTCCAGTCATCCTCTTCATATGTATATTACATGCGTCTCCTCAAACTTAAATCTTTTCACGTATGATGGAAACGAAGGCAGCATTGTTGGAGTGGAGTGTGGGAGAGGCATTTCAAAATGGGGAATAAATGAGAGTGCGTTTTTCATAAAATAGGAAAAAAAAGATCAAAGGAGGATTCAAAGCATTTTTTTTCGAGCTTCACAAAATACATTTTATTTAGCTTAATATATATAAAGGGCCCTCTCTGTTTGGATCAGAATTATATGGATCTTTATGTAATATATAGATACTAGAAATACTCCTTTAAATCTAAGCTTTTTCGTGTAGAGCACTGCAAACACATAGTCGCATACATTTTGCATCTGAAAAGCAAATATGTAAAAGCTGGGAAAATCAAGAAATCTGGGGATCGAAATTTTTTTTATCTAAGCGAAAGAAAAGTACACAGCCGAAGCGAGGAAATCCACTGTTTACTTTGCCTGCTTACTTACAAAGAAATTAGGGCTTTATTTGAATAAAATATTTCTACTTTTTTTAAGAGATAAAAAATCCTCATTCCAAATTTTTATGCAATCTCAAGATGACGTTGACTACTGTTCCAACATAGATTTTTTTTCTTATTTGAGCAGATATTGAATGTTCCCTAGAAATGCCATTTAGTAAAGTATATCTCAGAGACAGGTCTTTCTTTACCTTTTTTTTCTCGTCCTTGATAAGATTAGAGTTGCTCATGCTGCAAACATGCACATTTTTTGTTTTGTGCTGGTGTTTAGGTGATTAGAGAATGAATGTGTGTCATGAAGATAAGCATTTCAAAGACGTTTCAGCAGGGTAGAATTATCCTTGTGAGATTTTTCAAAATTGAATGATTTTTTAAAAAGAAAAACAGTTTCTACCAGACGAAAGAAGACTTACAGGTGGGGCCTTTCACTCGTTAAAAAAAAATGAATCTCTGTTGTGCTTGCGTGATATGCGGTCAAGGTCTTTCCCAGCATAATTTTTTGTTGTAATACAACCATGTAGTAGCAGTCTTGAGGAGCAAAACAATGATGATAAAAGCGGCTAATCAGAAGTTAGTATTATCATATAAGCATAAGATACACTACTGGGACGGGATTAGATTCCCTGCATAAAACTAGTCGTTACAAATTAAAACTTCAACACTTTCCATATGCATCAAACGTAACGTTATATACGGAAGTTCTGGACAAAAGTCATAGCTTGTACCAATATTATGTAAAATTCATATGTACATAATGTGAGAAAATCGTACAGAAAGAAAGTCCCTTGATGAGGCGTTCAATGTATGACTCCATTTTCCAAAAGTGCTTCACTTTTTTCAGAAGAAATAAAGGATTCTTGTGTTAACACTGCATTGTTTAAGTGTTTAACCCATTATCTCAAGTTCCGCTTGACTGTTTTTTTATTCTTATGCATAAAATCTCTCTCACCCATAAAAAATAGGAAAAAGAGAAAGGTCCAGTAAACGCTCTGTATCCATCCTAACTTAAAATCATATACAAAAAAAAATCTTTGCCAGTTTCTAATCAAGGCTCGTATTCAATGAAGAGGTACCCTTTCGTTCCTTAAGAAGAGAATAGCTTCAGAGATGATGGAATGGGTTGATGATCCATGGTAAATGAATACATACATAACTAATGAAACAAGAGATTTACATTTCCCAGAAAAGGGAAGAAAAAGTAAGTAATGTTTTTTTTTTTACCTTTTCCCACCTGAAAATTGGTAAAAAAAGAGAGATCCCAAAGATCACATCAGAAACAGTATACAACTTATATTTTTTAAAGGTTTTTTTTTATGATATTCTCTTTCATGGTTGCATACCTTGAAATACATCCAAAAATTAACAATTTTCAAGGTGATATGGTGTGTAAAATGTACACACAACTCTTCAGTTTCGTCTCAGCCAGGAATACGAAGGTCGTAGATTGAAGCTGGACTTTTTTTTATGCATCCGTCCCTTTTTGGGTTAAAAAGCTTGCCTTGATGAAAATATATTTGTTTTCAACTTCCTTTCTGTTTTTTTTTCGTAGGAAAGCTCCAAAAAAAGTGTATTCTCATCATCATATACAAGTGCTTCTCAAAGGGAAGAAAAACTTAGTTTTTAGTGGAAAAAAAAATTAACAAGTCCTAGACTGAACGGATTGAGAAATGAATAAAATAAAAGTCGATGATCACAATGATGATTTTGATTTTGAAGGGGTTATGTAACAAAATTCACCCCAAATTTTCATCCATAACACTTTTAGTTCCTTTTTTTCCACAATCCTGAGGAAAAGAAAGAAAAAAAATACACACATTTACGGTGTGACATTAAGTATTTACACTATTATTTGTAAAAGAAATACAAAAGACGAACACATGTTTTAAATGATGATACAATGTGGAAAAAAATAGGGTTACAAATACGAACAACGGTGGGAAATGTAAAGATAGGGTGAAAATTCTTTCTGATTTTTCTCTTTTTTTTTCAATGAAAAATTGCAAAGAGGAAGCTTCATCTTGAATTATAATCAGCTTCCTACAAGGTTCCCAGGAATATTGCAGAGTCTTGTGATTTTTATTTTTATCCGTTTACTTATTCCGGTAAACCCTTCACTGCATAACGATAATGGGATTTTTTTAGTGTATTTTAATAATCAACAAACATTTATTCACGTACGTGCACAATGCATTACAGATTTCCAGATACTGTGAGAAACGTTTGAAATATGGAATTTCTATTTTTATTTCATTGTTAAAAACTTCTTTTTTTTTGCATAATTTATGTGAAAACACATTTTTCAATTTAGCTTCGTTCAGTATTCAGTTATTCAGCTTATTTTTAGAAAATTAATAGAACGACATCTACCACAGCTAGTTTGATATCTTGAATCATTCATTTTAATCAATAGATATGATACAGCACCGTTGGATAAGCAAATAAATCATGAGAGAACGAGCAAGTACCAAAATTACATATAAAAAATGTTATGATGGTCACCATATGGTCACTGCTTTCAACTGGCCCATCCTATTACTTGATCGGAAAATGGAATGATGCATGCATAATAAGATGTTTGACTTGCGAACAAAACAGGTTATCAACGTAACTAACTAATCGTAAAGTATCATCTCGTCATCAACTTGAAAATAGATTTCTGCTCTGATCCGAATAAAAAATCACTTCATCATTTTACCTCTCATGATAAAAAAAACAAATCTATATAAAATGGCTGTCAAAAACGTTTCTATATTATTTCAGTCATTACGTTTATGTGAAGTGATGAACCATTTCAATTTGGACAGCGATAAAATATTGTGATGATATGCTAAATGATACTTTTTTTATATACATTCACTTATTGCACACCTTTCCAAGACATAAACAAATATACAAGATCACAAATTACACATCTAACATGAGTTTTACAAGTGTACAATACACAATGTAAGGAGTAGGTAATCACGTTCTTTTGTTAAATTATCAGAATGTAAATTTTTTTTTCTACCTACAACATGGTAATCATCCCCAACATCATCACATTCCCACTACTTTTTTCTTGAGGTTTAAGACGTTAGCGTTTCTTCTATTTTTTTTTGTAAGAAAAATGTACCCAAGAAGATTGTGATGTGCTACATGCAACACATGATGATTATGCATGCAACGCATACTACTTCTGTCAAAGATCACGAGAAAAAAAAAAAATTCTGTGTCGTAGAAGAATCTTTTGCAGAGCCAACTTACAGATAAATACGAGCGCTATCAGAACAGTTATTAGTAAGTAGACGAAAAAACCATTTTCAAATGGTCAATTACCACTTGCTACACTTTTTATACGCATAAAAATGATGACGTTCAAATCTCTTGGGATATTTTATTTTGTCAGAATAATAAGAGGAAGAAGAGAACGAGAATCAGTTCTCTGTAAATTTGTACTCATTTATCAGGCGACTCTAAACTTCTCCTGAACCACTCTATCATCTCAACGGACCCGACGTAAGAACAATAGTTGAAGCAGCATCATTTTCAATTCTGAGTGTGTACTGACGGCAAAAAAGAGTCTCGTGTTTTACCAGTATTCGTGCGAACTGTATTCGTTCCAAAAAAAATTGCAATTTTTCAGGGTAAACCAAGCAACCATGATCTCCATCTGCTCCCTATCGTCTCTCTCCATTTCTGAATAATTTACAGTACACACAGCTTCTTTATTTTTATGCAAAATCGTAAATCAATTTTGCCACTTTTATAGCTGAATACATTATTGTGTTGTTAGTAGATGATCTATCCATCCCCCCATGAGTAAGTTATTGTGACGAGTATTATTCATAAAAGTCTTCATCGTAAAAACGTTCTTTGCCCCTTCAGGTGAAGTCTATCTTATTATGTCTTGTGCTTCTGATGTTAAATGAGCTTTTTTTTAAATGCGGAGTGTGCAAACGTATACTTGTCGGATACTCAACAGCAGCACACAAAACCAGCGTAAACACCGCTTCCGAAAGTTCATCATACTGTCCATAGTATTATCTGCATACCCAGAAGAAGACAAAATGTGATTATGTTGACTCAATATCTTACATGTTAAACGGATTGGTCAACAAGAACAAGTATATTCACCACAGTTGAACCGTGTAGACTCAAAAATTGCACTGGCTGAAACCAAGCCGCCGCCGTCCGGACGGTCTGAACAAGCCAACGTGTGGATGAAGGACGATGATTGAGTCATCACAGCTCCTTGATCGTACCATCATCAAAAACAATTTTGCATCAAAGTATAAATAATTGATTCAATTGAAGTGATTACATGCGTTGGCCATCGGCTGTGCCTATGATTACAGTAAAGTAAAGCATTTTGTACGTAAAAATTCATTTCAGTGTAAGACACGTAAACTCCTTTGTCGTTTCAGGCGAATTGTACTAACCTCGATAAGAAAATGAATCAGAAAAGCTTCTGTATTAAAGATATCCTGTACCTAAACGTTGATTCAAATTACTGTTGCGTTTCAGTCTGAGGGAGCGTGAACTCAATCAAGTGCGTATCCGCAAAGACAAACATGTTGTTGTCCGCTTCAAGTTGATTTGAACAATAAAATTGTCAGGTTTTCAAAGTTGTCTCTGTGTGCATGTCCGTTTACGAACAAGACGCAACTGACAGGTATGGTGGTGCCAGAGGCACCATATCTATATTTGTTCACATGCATCTGATACGTTCAATCATAATGATATCAGTAATAGCTATAAATTATACGCTGCAGTGTATAATAAGCTTTTAATAGAATGCCCGCTGCTGTTTAATTCAATTAACATTCAAAGTTGCTCAGAGTTCTTGAGTGGAAGAGGAAGACAGTGGCGGCCCAATGGTGGCTTAGTATTATTTTTTTAAAGCATAAATTTAATGATGATGGTTTGTCTTGCACCAATTTTTATAAATACTACGTGAAACACAAAAACTAACGGTTTTTTGGCTTTGAGCTATTCAGTCCTCTTTTTTTTGCATTGTAATCAAATTGTATTCAGTAGTGCTACGATTGCGACATGCGAATGACACAATAATTATGATTTTGGCTTCAGAGGGTGCTACTTCTGTCACTTGGGGAAATATACGACGTTTTTTTTTCGTAAATGTAATTCAGGAAGCATCAGCAGTCCATCCGTTGATGAGACAATGACAAATGTCACTTTACCCCATTTCGCTTGTTGTTCAAAAGAGTAATACACACTATGATAAACTCGTTCTAAAAAGGCACCCATAAATCATGTTTATGGGTAGCAGCACTTGTTGTAGTCTCATTTTTTAATGTGTCTCCGTTGATATGAGGAACTCACAAGACTACACTTTAGCTCTAGACAATGTTCGCAATATTTTGGATATGAGAAATCAACGCGCGTCCTTAACATAACCTTCTGCAAAGCAGCAAGAACTCTGTTACTTTCCTTTTCACTGGTTTTTATTGTTTTGCTGGCTGTAGAAGGGGTCATTTACTCAACCGAAAGTGAAATTTCGAAGGTCTCATTCTCAACTGGAACCAGTTTCTTCTGTTCATATTGTTTTTTTGTGTATGGACAGGCAATAAAAATAAAAGCGATACGAAGGGCCACATACAATGATGGCCTCCATGTGATTTGGCTGGAATCATACATGCAAACATTTTTTTTTCTTGTAAGAATTTCTCTGATAGGCATATCCCCCTCAGACATCCATTGAATGAACTTTTTCTTAAAAAACAGTCTGTTGTCTCAAGAATCTTAGCCAAGTCAACAGTCATTACCATTTTTTGAGTACATCTTCCTGTTAAAAAATTCATTCTGGGAAAGATCACATCGATTAGCCTAATGAGCAGCACCATCAACTATCTACCTGGACGAGTAACATCCTTGACGTTATTTTTGTGATGCCGCCGCAACAATAGATTTTCATTTTTCCCTTTTTCGAAACCTTTTCTTTCTCCTTTTAAAAAGTGTACGTTTTATATCACATATCTGTCCATTCCTATTACTGTTCGGTAAAGTTATTATTGTCGAGTTTCGTTTGACTTGTTAATGTGTTCACGTCGTCGTCGTCGTATGTCCTGACTGATGAATATACGCGAAGAAGCTGGAGCTAAAGAAATAACAAGAAAGATGCGATATGTGTCGTTTATGCTTATTTTTAGGTTGGACAAACAGGTAATGCTGCATCCTTGAACAATTTGGTAAAAAAAAACTTGTAAAAAGTCATAAAAATAAGAAAGGCTACCCAAGCACACATACGCCGTCACTATTTCCTCCTCTTATAGAGCAATAATAATACGAAGCAATAATACAAGTTTGTTGCTTTAATAATGATAGCATAACTTTTAAAAGATCACATTATGATTTTGACTACATACCGGATGAAGCCTTTTTTTTGGGAAAATGTGTTAGAAAAAAGGTAACCCAATTTATATTCTAAACCTTTAAAAAAACGTTTCACTCTTAGTTTTTACTCATTTATGAGCTACCTTCCGCTGATTATATTGGAAAAGTGTAGCATTCTCTTTACTATGTATATATTCATGTGCATACCTAAGTGACTTTTTACACGAAAAAAAAGATGCATATCTTTAAGTTGAAAAAGCGTTAAAATCAGGAAGAAGGGATGAAAAAACGAGAGCGGGAGCAAAACACACGATCGTAACAGCTTTCAAACTCATTCCAGCTCAACAGTCAGTTATCCAAGAGACAACTCAGGATCTATTGGGGTGGGTCACAACAAGTAACAATATAAAAAAAAATTTGAGAAATTGTATGCGCACACACAGACACAAGCTGATTTTGAATGCGTGCATAACCTATACCAATTCACTGGTGTAAGTTACAAGATGGGGATTCGTAGGTAAATTTTTATTTTGTAGAGAGGATTCTATAATCAATTACATCGCAATAGAGGCTATGTGTGTATTATTTAAGAATTTATATATGCAGGGAGACAGTCCTGAATTTTAATATGACGAACGGGAAACATGCTTGCATGAGCATGTGCTTGTGCACGTATTAAAAACAAGTTGGGCTCAATTTTCTAAAAGTATTCAACAACATAAAGCTAGTCATTCAACCGCAGAGTTTTGTTATTCTAACGTTAATTCATCATAAGAATAAAACTTATCATGAAAACTACGAAATAGGGTGAAATCCTGGACCATAGATCCTATATAGTGGGTGTACTAGAGGGGGATTGTTTTGCCTGTTATGTGGGTGGATGTTATTTTTGAGAGAAAATACAGGGTTTTCAAGGATTTTTTGAAATATTGATTCAGTTGTAATGTAATGAAAACATTCCTGGCATCATTATACCTCTCTAGAAAGTGGATGAAATTATGCATTGATGCAAGATTTTGAAACGGTTGCGGCTAGCCTATCGTGGCGAGCACTGTTCAATTGCTCTGATTGAACTGGACGTATCGGCCACCTCCACTCATCCGAAACTGAAACTCGTCTGGCCAGCACGAACCACAAAAGAAAAAAAAATCCAGGATACAATGGAATGTGACCGGCAAACAAAAGTAATTTTTCTCCTCTCATGTCCAGTCCACCAATTTATGACTTAATTCAGCGTAGCCGGGCAAGCCAACTTTTGACATTATTCTTTCGAGAATCCCCGGAAAAGAAACAAGCCATCAAGAATGAATGGAATGGAGTAGACCTTAAAATTTAAAAGTGGGCCGGTGTCGCCTAATAACTGGTAATTCAAAAGATTTAAGAGTACTGGACAGTTGTTTGCTCTGATGAAAAACGACGCTCGTTCACAGCTTCATTATATAAAAGCCTGGACGCATGTTGCAGAGCAATAATACTGTATTGTTTGTCACACTCTTTTATACATTTCTATTTTTCGACATAACGTATCGAGATTAGGCCAGGATCTTTTGTTCATTGGCGTGTGCTCTTGAGTGGTAACAATTAACATTTTAAGGACTAGTCGCTTTTTATTCCGGAAATTTTACTAAACTTTACAAATCCTCAATAACCCATGTCTCGTCTGTTACAAACCTTATTTTTGTATGTAGCGATATGCGTAGGCGAAAACTTTGATCAGGAAGGAACAACCAAAATTGGTAGCGAACAATTGATTTTTTCAAAAACTTTTTCAATTTGATAGAGAATATTAAAATTTTGTCCTCTTCATGCATATTATTCAACTGTTTTGTGATTTTATTTTTGATGAGAGGTACCGCAGCTATAATAATTGTAGCAATATTTCATTTCATATTCTTTTTGTTATTCCAGCCGTACATAAAATACTTTATATGCATTGAACTTTAGCTTTACTATTAAAATAGAAAAAAAAAGTGGACGAATTTTATTTATTTTTCCTCTCCCTTTCCAATCTCTGATTGCATAATGAAAGTGCACAATACACAAACAACGCTCGCTCGTGGTAAACAGTACATTATTCAATTCTACGTTGATGTTGTTATAAATCAAGTAACAGTTCCACACCCACGCATGCCTATAATGCCTAATCAAAATCGTTTCAGATTGCACCAGCTTTGTAACTGAAGCATATATTTCACTATCATTACATCCCACTTCAAGTGCACATATATTCAACTATTCTGTGCAAAGTTTCCTCTTGTTTTATCTTTTTGCCTGTCCTCCAGGATGATACGCAATATACACGGTTCACCGCTCAAAACTTTTTTTTTGTGTCTCTGATCACCAGTTTTCTCTTTTCTCCGGCTCACCGCTGTGCGTATAGTGTGACCTTGCTTTATTATGTTTTATTTTATTACTTGGAGTTGTCGAGATCACTATTGTTCTTGATATAGATATATTAAAAGCGTTATTTAAGTTATATTCCAGCACAAGTTTAGTTCAACTTTTGTTTTCACAAGAAAAAATACAATATGCAGTTGAAGCTGGCAGAAATGAAGTCAGCTCAGTGAGAGATTGTGTACACTTAACCTTTAACAATCGATTTTCCCGTGGAGCATGAACCAGTGGACAAACATAAGCCAGCGATAAAATGCAAGAGCGTGCTTGGTCACTGGCGAAAACTCAAATTTACAGAATGAGAAAAAGCTGACGGGAAAGGGAACGGATGAACAGAGGGAAAGCTTGTATGGATTTTTTTTGTAGACAATGATAAGCAAGTGCACATTATGCATGAAAGAATAACAGAGAAAAAAAACTGATTGTTCTATGAGAGCAGCTCCATATGTCATTTATTGTTCATTTGTTTGAGATTGGAGATGCTGTTAGGTGCAGGATGATGTAAACAGAAGCTCTACTGGAAAGCACAAAAAATATTATGAATAGTTTTCCGAGACCGGTCAGTGCGTAGGAGGAAGACAGTTGTTCCATTTCATATTTCTGACCCGATTCTATTATTTATATCAGTGCTGAACACAAAACTTTTAATAATCGGATAAAATTGCTGGAAACATGAATAGACTTTTCCCTAATAATACAAAAGCTGAAAAATAAACGGGTAAGGTCCAGTGAATCCATTTTGGGGGAGTACAAATGTACAGCCATGAGTAATTTTTTTTTGTAAGGTTTCTCTTTTGCATTTAAATTACTGTATTACTGACCACCCCCGCCGCGCGTCCTTTTTTTTCGGATTTGCATATGAAACATGAAGGGTGACCATTTATTTTTTTGAGTAAATGCTTTAACTGGTGAAATACATTATTACGACTCTTACCTCGAAAATCTTTAGGTGCTTCGTCGTCATCGGAAGAGTCATTGTGCCGTGGGGACTCACTGCCTGGAGGTGACCCTGGAGCGACGGGCATGACAAGTCTGTGAAGTAGCATGGCTGGGTTTGGAATCATCGGAATAAGTGAGTTTGGAATGTTGTTAATTGCATTTAGTGCGTTTGTGTTGTTGCTGCTGTTATTATTTGATGAGACAGAGTTGCTATTGTTGTTGTTGCCAGTATTGTTAGTGTTCCGGCTGTCATTGCTTCCACTGGAATTCCTATGACTGTGATGATTATGATGAGAATGATGGTGGTGGTGATGAGACAGACGATGCTGGGGCGGAGACATACTCGCCCGTGAGGAAGGTGGGCTTTCTGACCTCAGCCGAGACATTTTACCCCCATCGCCCGGCACCCGATCTCGGTTGCTGCTCACCAAGCCACCGTTCTGGTGGTGGCTAAAGTTAAGCAACCGATGATGGTCCGGGTTGAGATGAAGATCTATGACTCTTTTCATTCCAGATATGTCACTTCCACTGGTTTCCTCCTCTTCAGTAGACCCTCCTTCCGAATGTACCGAAAAATCGAGAGGCTGCTGATCCACAACTGTACGGTTGAATATAACCATCAGAAAGACGTAACTGGTGAATATAATGGGAAAACCGCTACTACGAAGGTAATGTAGAAACGGTAGTCTGTATTTTGAGTAGATTAGTTTTACTAGTTATTATTTGCATTTGTCAACCCAATTAGCCAATGTTTCCGTACGATCTTATCGGTTTAGCAGCTTATTTCACAGAATAACGTTCCACTTTCCTTTCCACAAAACTAGCCAAACAGTACACTTTTTTTTTGTCTAATTGTCGAGTTGTAAATGAACCAGATCACTCCACGAAAACATGAGACGCGATAGTACATATGAGTCACTTTCTATATCAATGAATGGATGCTTACACCTGTCTCATTTGCAAGTCACCCCTTTCAAGCCCATTTGCCTGTGTAACAACAACTGTCACCCAAAGGATTCGTCTGGTTTTCTGCTTTAAATATACACATTTGCACTAACAAATCCTTACATTGGCTCTATCAAAATTGACTGCTATAATATCACTTCAATTAGTGTTCGTTTACTTAAACATGAGCACACAAGCGTCGGCTATCAATTACATGAACACCGTTTAAAACTTCTTATTATTTTTTTATTCTATTGCACATAAGTAAGCCAAATCCGTATCAAAATAGAACTTGTCTTATTTCCAATGTTTACTTTTTAACTTTTCATAGGGAAACTACTCCAAGACTCAGGTTCAAAATAATTTCCCTTTTTTCATACGATCAATGAAAGCAAATCAAAACTTGCGATGAAATCCTCTTTATTTTGTATCGTTTGTTTTTAAAAAGGAGAATTACCCCAATAAAAGGTGATCTTTTTTTCTCAATCCCTCTTTCTCAAAAAGGGTTACCTCCAAGAGACAAAAGGTTTTCTTTTGATTCAAACTTTAGATTTCGATGAAACAAAAATTTTTTTAGCCAACTTTTAAAATCCAACGATCACCGAAAAAAATTGTATGGGTCAGACCCACAAAGCGTAGGTAACAGGACTACTGTAAATCTGAACGTGCAAGATACAACCACGACATGAAGAATTAAGACAGACCGAACGAACAAGTGGCTCGGGCGAGGGAGTGAAAAGATGTGAAATGAAGCAGCTCGCAGCCCTTGGACTAGACTCCTACAACTTTGAGCTAGTCTGTTGTGCTCAAGTACGGTACGTTACATTTTGTACAATCATCCTCTCGTACACTACTCTCGTCATAACAAAACAACATCCATATAATAATAATACTCTTGGTGTGAGCTCCAACTAGAATTCAGCAGCAGGAGCTTCATCAGCTCGTGAAGCAGCTAACAAAATGAGAGATACACATGAGTTGGAGGTGGTGGTGATAGTGGCAACGGCTTCTTCTCTCTCGCAACCAAACGCAATACCCACTGAGTACCTTACTCATTTAACTACGCTCACAATACATATTTTTTCCCTATTTTTGCTAGAAAACGCATTCTCGTCTCTTTTGAAACAAGAGGCAGCACAAGAAGAGTGACCAAAGTGGATCAAGCCCGAGCTACATTGAAGACGACGAGCGCAAACGCTGCTGCTGCTCAAGCTCCTTTTTTTCCCAACGTCGTCGTTTTCACAAGTTGCAATCTTGTAAGATTCTTAGAGGGAAGCTGGGTAGTCGTAGTACTCCTTGCTTGTACAACTTGTTTCGCTTTAACTCAGCAAAGCTTATGGAAATACGTAATCGTCAAGTTGATTTGGTACAAGCAAGCCATGGATGGTGATGCGTAATAGTTACGTACAAAGTTTAAGTATCTTGTGCATTTTCTTTCTGTTGTAATGAGTAATGAATGCTGATGATCATGATGATGATGTTATATTTTGTGTGTATGTTTACGCTTTTGTTATTTCTCTCTCTCTCTCTCTCTCTTTGCTTTCAGTATTAGTTATGCAGGAAAAAAAAGACGCACACCAATAATTGTGTTGTTTCGTCTGCAATGTTGACGAATTCGTGCATGCTGATGACGGCGGATAATGAGCAGGGGAGGATGGGACTACTGGTGAGTAATAATGCAACGGTACTCGGAAGAATATTGAATTTTCTAGGGAAAACAAGGAATTGATGGAAAAATGAGACTCTCCAGTATTCAGATATTTTGTGCGGGTGGATGATGATGTTTGTCTGGATCTTTTGTAAATTTTTGGTAAAATTATAATGTAAGCAAGATCAGAACCACATGGCATATTTAAGTACATATAAATTACATGGCATAAAGAATAAATAGAGCTAATAAAATATATAAATAATTATGAAAAATACATAAAATTCAAAGAGAAGAAGTTCATTTTTTTGCAGTTTACTGGGGTTATGCTATTGCATACTGGTACACGCTTCTGCGTAACTGGACTCATCACAGACGGCTGTCTACCGATGAGTTTCTAGACAGCACAAGTATTATAGGTATTGTTTCTTGAGAAGTGATGTGAGGATCGTATAAATTGATAGCGATGGCAGTATTCCAACGAACCGGTCCAGTTCACCCTTCAAGAAAAGTCATACATGTCATTCATTCTTATTAGCGTGCTCATCGTGGT
>VICI01003070.1:0-14345 GCA_019593645.1 Akabosia matsudoensis | reverse complement strand
TACCAAAAGGCTAAAAACGCTACCAAAAGGCTAAAAACGCTACCAAAAGGCTAAAAACGCTACCAAAAGGCTAAAAACGCTACCAAAAGGCTAAAAACGCTACCAAAAGGCTAAAAACGCCCAAAAGTTTACAAAACCCTACCAAAAGTTTACAAAACACTACCAAAAAGTTACAAAACACTACCAAAAAGTTACAAAACACTCCCAAAAGGCTACAAAACTTTCCCAAAAGGCTACAAAACTTTCCCAAATGGCTACTAAACTTTCCCAAAAGGCTACAAAACTTTCCCAAATGGCTACTAAACTTTCCCAAAAACAAACTCTACCAAAAGGTAACCGAATCTCATCAAAGGTTACAATAGGCCCAGCAAGGGTAACGAAAACTCCAAAAACGTTACAAAATACCCAATAAAGTTTCCAAAAAACCCATAATCGGATACAAAAAATTCCAAATGTTACAATAGACCCATAAAATGACACAAAAGGTTAAGAAACACACCCAAAGGTTAAAATTCCCGCCGGAAGGTAAAGAGCCCGAAAAGGTCACCGGACACCCTCAAAAGGTTTCCAAGACGCACCCCAAAGGTTACAACGACCTGAAAGTGACTAACCCCAAGTGGTTTCTAAAACGCATCGAGTGACGACTAGATGCTCGTTAGAGTTCCACTTGTAATCAAAAAAGGCCAGTGGCTAAGTCAAAAACTGCTTTGGTACGAGTTCGTAACAGCGGTTCTGGCGTTTGAGAAGCGATTTCCTCAAGTTCTCGGAGATGGCAAACAAAATCATGTATTTCATGACAAAGTCGACAACACAACGCTTCAAACTGATCTTCAGTATGAAAAATAAAGCACGACCTTGAAGTTGAAATTGTAATCACGGTTGCCGCCATGAAAAACGTTGCCTTCAAATTTTTCCTAGGTGAAATTCGCAAAATTTTGCATCGAAAACCGCAATACTTGTGTATAGCAATTATATTTTTATAATAAAAAAAATAGTTCACCGAGTTTTTCCGCCAAGCGTGTCAATTAGCAATTTCAATTCGAGCATCATTCCAGGGGTCAAAGAGGTCAAACTATCATCAAAATCCCCAAATATGTCCGACCGGGGTCTGTAGAACGGGTAATTTCACTGGTAATTTTTTGACTCATTTCTTCCTTCCTGCTGCCTAGACAAGGCGTAATTAATTCATTACTCTTGTTCCCATTGTACCACTGAAATGCATCGTATACCTTTCACATTTATCTTCCCAACCAAACATTAAAGAATGTTCTCTATTTCTTTGTTTTCCAAATAGGTACACCGTATTTTATAAACTGCCAGCATAAAAGTAAACAATAATATTGTGAAAGGTAACCAAATACGGAAGCTCAAGTGCTTTCTGTCTGTTATAAATTGTACCTCGTCCGCCATGTGCTGATTATTTGCACTTTTTCATTTAGGTCATTAGGGCACCTGGAAGTAAAAACAAAATAATTTCCACTGCATATCTATCAACATGTCTCGCCAAAAATTTATTTATATTACTTTAATGTTCCACAAGAATAGATACTATTTTTATAAATACATTTTAATCAGGAGAACAGCTTTCTTCGCGTAACCTTCAGATTTTTTTCTTATTCTAAAATTACTTCCGACAGGAATCGCTATGAAGTGAAAAACGGTAAATAGAAAAGACAAGATAAACACTACGCTAAATTTACGAAATAGCTCGTTAATCTAAAATCTCTGTAGATTTACACACTCAACTTTAAAATAGTATCAATTCTAGTCAAACCCAATCATGTTGGCCTTAACATCTTTCTTAAAGTCTAGCAGTTTTTTTCCTCATCAGATCATCTGAACTTTCGCCTATTTTTTGCACATGTTTCACATTTAATTGATTTTAGCGTACATTTACTAGTTGCTATGGCGCCGCGAAAAGAGAAACAAACTAAAACTCGTAGTTGTCACAAATCTTTTCCTCTCTAGGCCAATCTTTAAAATGTCGGGAAAATAATAAAGTCTGTAACTTTAATGGATGAGCAGCTCCCAGGAATGGCACAGCAACAGTCGGAATCTTGCTTTTCAGAGAGATGAAACAAATTGACAGATTCTTCTTCGTCGGTATCGATGCAGGGTTGCTTCAGAATGAGTTGGAATAACTATTTTCGTCACTGTGTCAAAATCAAGGACGTCCGAGCCTAAAATTTACATATATTTTCACGCAAAAATTTAGTCAGGCTTAACCCCCTTCATGAAAATAGGAAAATAAAAACGAAGTTTGAAGTTAGCTATTTTATAAAAATATATATTTACCGTTTGGATTGTTCTGTGAAATGAGTCTGTTGACTACAGCTTCATCCACGTTCAGGCCTGGACTTACTTCCGACAACAGTCGAGGAAGCTTATTACTAGGGATGCCACCATCTCGAAAACTACAGCCTAATAGTTTCGTCATCCCTTTAACAAAAACCAAATTTCAAAGCACAAATTAGCCAAAAACTATCTAGAAAAAGGCACGTTTTACTGCAATTCAGCTGCTTACATTTTGGACGCGTACAAGTTTCCTTTTCAGTCTCCTACAAAAAAAAAACAACAAATTTTACGTAAAAACTCGACCGTTTTTTTCTCCTTTTTAAAAACCGTATTGTAAACGATTATCATACCATGATTAAAATTTCCACACACAATTCTCACTTTTTAATCATCCACTTCAAACCATGCACTTGCGTTTCTCCTTGTTTTTATCCAACTGAAGTGTTCGAAAATGCATCTACAGCTTTCCGAACACAATCTTCTTTTTTTATGGCTTGAGCCTCAGTTATATACATACACTATGCACTTGTTTTACAGTTCAATACTCTACAGAAAAAAAATTGTAAATCCGGGCATTACACTTCTTTTCTGTGCACAACACGCACGAAAAGTGACGCATAAAAGCCATTATAAAAACGCAGCTTAGGTTTTTTTGTAGGCGTCTATTTTTGTCCTTCGCTTCCGAGTGTGTAAAAAAACCTACATTACCATTTCTTCCGGGATAACCGATGCCCTCGTCACGTCGTCACTATCAAAATGCCCCCTTTATCCTTTCACAAGGCTACAAGAACTGGATAAAAAAGCTATTATAAACAATTTTTTTCAACGGTTTCCTGATAGAGATAAGACTTGTGTTATTTTTATGTGTAAACTATTGGCATTAAAAGTATAAAATTGATTTTTGACACACATTTCAGTCGAAAGAAGTGTTTGAATGTTTACTATTTTGTTAGTGGAAATGGAAGTGTTTCGGATGATTGACGATGAGAGTGTTAGCAGAGTGTAAACAGTGTTTGATTGGTGATAATGAGGACAAATTAATATGCCTTTTATTATTATTATTATTCATCGTTGCTCGCACGTACACACAAAGTTACAAGAAAATGAACATGCAAATTTCATGTAGTAAGCAGTACTCATGCCGGGTAAACGTGACAAGGATCAGTTCTTTTTTTGCAGTAGAAGCTGAGATTTGTCACACGCTTGGACTAAAATTGCAAGCTTATAAAAAATGGTCATCATCATCGTGTCCATCGTCATCTTCGTTGTTTACAAATTTTTGCGCATGCAAAAACATAGAGAGATTTTTGCTGTTTTTTATCTTCTGATAAATTTCAGATGAGTGACAGATATGAAACATGCGAGAATGTTTTATTATTTGAAAAACCGTAAAACGTCTTGTAGTCAAGGATGTAAGTCGAGAAATAGGGAGAGAATTCAGATTTTTTTTTTCATTTTGTACAACACAAGACAAGGGTTCAACGACTTTGCTGACCTGTACAAATACAGATAAACCATCTTTTACATGTTTCCAACTTATGAATGGACACGTTGCTCGGATATCGGATACGCGCATGGATGTGGAAACAACCTAGTTAAAGCTATTTTTATCCTCGTAATTAGCAAAAATAGCAAGATGAAAGATTAGTTGAAATTACACGTTTTAAAAGTTTTCTTGGGGTGTCCTGGTGGTGGTGGTGGTGGTGACACCGACAAGTCCTGGCACGTTGCCTTGGAGCTTATGTTGGAACACCCAAGAAAAAAAACGACCGAACAGAAAACTGATAATTTTGAAAGCAAAACTGGAACATGAACCGTGTAATGCGATCGTGTAGCCTGTCGTCACGTTAAAATTAATGCATGTTAAACAAGAAATGCTTGGTTCATTTTTTGCGCTAAATTTAATATTTTTCTTTTTCTAATTTTCATAGCCTACTTGGTAGAACCACGTCAATTTTCATAAAATTTATGCTCTTGGAACGTTTTGGTATAACAAGGGCATATTTCTTTTTCAGCTCTTCGAATGTTCTATTCACAACTTGGAAGTTATGTTTCCACAGATCGCTCGAAGCGGACAATGAGTCCACTCGTGTTGTCAACGTGGACACTGATGCTTGAAGGGCTGCAATGCTAGCTTGATTTGCTGCGCTTGCGTTTTTATTTGATCGCTGCTTGTTTTTCAATAGCTGCGATCTTATCTTCAGCCGTTGTCACTCGTGTTTTCAGAGCAGCAATGTCGTTCTTGTTGGCAAGCTGTCCTGCCTTCATGTCCGCAATTGTGGCGTCTGTTTTCGACTGGTAAACGACTAAAAACGAAAATAAAGCTTAGAAATTTCTTTCGAAATATGTTTCTTTTTTGTTTTGGGGAATTCTCACGCATTGATGTGTTCAAACTATTGATTTTGGAGTCCAGGAGGAGAAACTCGACACCGGTTTGGCCTAAAGTTGACCTCAGCATTATGGAAGCAAGAACGGAAATGATTAGCGTCTTCATAGTTTTAGGTTTTGAACAGTGGTAACTGGTAACAATTGAAATGCGATCAGAGAAGTGTGCAGCTTTGTAGTTGTAAGCTTACGCTTAGTTACTTTTTTCAGAATGGGACTTGACGTGTTTGAAAAGTCCATGTTTTAAAACATGTTTGCATGTCGTCAGTTTCAATAGGGTTCTTTCAATGTGACAATTAGTTGGGCAATTACATCGTTAATAGTTGCATGACGGCATGACTGCTTGTTTAGTGATCTGGATTTCGTCGGAAAAATGCTAATAATGGACACAAGGCAGGAAACTGGAAAATTTGGCGATGTAGGGCGAAATTGGCAAAAGCTATGTTCGTCTATGAAATTTGCTATAGGTATTTTACAACGAAAATGTTATGGACTCTATGACAACTACAGAAGAATCAGAGATAATTGGGAAATTACTGGTAAATCATTTTATTGATTTAGATCATAGAACTGAGAGCATGTTTTGCTTCTGCAACAATTCATAACTTAAACACAAAATTTGCACATGATTATCTTAGCCCAGGAACACCTCCTCGTCGAATTCTTCGACCAATCCGTTAAAAGTGTCCCCCAAATGGTCTTCCTCTTGTGTTAAATCGTTTGATGCCAATGAAAACGTGTCCTCACAGTCTTCTTTTAAATATTCAAATCTCTTCTGCAGCATCAGCTTGGCAACCAAGGGCGCCTTGTAGGAAATAGAAATTAGTCACTCAGTTCGTCACATGAGGACCTGTGGTTTAATTAAAACTTCAGCTAAAAATTTACCAAAATCTCCCTTTTCTTCTGATGGTACAACTTGGCTCTCAAGTAAGCTCGTTTCCTTGGACATTTTGACTTTTGTTTTTGTTCTCGGTTTCTTGACTTTTTCTTCAGAACTTCCGATTTTGCCGCTGCTTATCTTCTCTGTCTCTGTCTCTGCGTCAGATTCCCGTTTTTCACTCCCACTCTTGGAGCTCACATCCTCCTTATCCGTATCCTTCTCATCCTCGGCCACATCCGGTTTCTTGGCAGGCTCCATTTTTTTTCAGCCCTTCGGCACAGACCAACTTTGAAATTTTTCTATCCCTTAGTCTCCTCCCACATTAACGCCAGTTTTTGCTCTTGTCCGAGAATTACGTACAAAAGCTACCAAGGGCAAGCAACGACATTACTTACACGTCGCTCACGCACGCTCAGTCGCCTGATCCTTTCCACCAGGCAAAATCGTTTGAAGTGTTTGACCTGACCCATGTATCATTGTTGTGATGTTAAAGTACAATGCAAAAAGGGGTATGTTTGATTGGGTTTCATAAAAGAAGTACAAAATTTACTCAAAGAAAGTCAAGCGGCATGGATACATTGGTCAGGTCAAACAGTTACTGGATTTTTTTATATTGTTCTTTGAGGGCAGCTCTATACTTGGTTCTCTAAGGTCAAATCGAACAATGATGGAGCTAATAACTCAAACTATGATTGTGACCACTTGTTTCACAGCATCTGTGTTGAAACTTGGTTCAACACTAGTGGAAGCAGAATGTCTGTCCGTCATGTATGTCTACCCGTCCGTCCGTCCACTTGGACTAGTATTTCCGTTATGTCAGCAAGTGGTACGAAAAATCAGATATTCCGACTGTTCCCCACCGCGACTGATGTTCGACAAGAAATTCAAGCATCTCTTTCAGCCGGAAGTCAAAGCCCCATTAAGAACCAAGCTGATTTTCCCGGTCAGGTTGGAAATCGGGCACGGTTAGCGACTCCCCCTGCCCCTGCCACGGGATACGAAGGCGCTATGACTTTCAGGCAGCTTTTCCAGGATGGAACATGGTACCTGTTCAAATATGGAGCATGGGGGCAAATGTTCCGGGATGGAATATCTGGGCCGCTTGGAATCTAATTCCGGGAGGAAGCCAGGCTATCAATTCAAGCCAGAGTTGCCCCTATCTGATATGTTCCGATTGGATGCAAATGTTCTCTGTTTTGCAGTAAGCCCAGTCAGCAAATTTTTCCGAATGAGTTGTTTTGTAGTAGAGTATGAAGGAAGGTCCACGAGTGTTTAGCACAATAGTTGTTTCAATAGTTAGTTACTATAATGTTATCGTGACTTCTGGTTATTTTTTTAGCGAGATACAATAAAAACGTCTTGATGATCAAGATGCTTCGAAGGTCCCCAACGTTTGTCAAAAGCGAGCCGGTGCACCCCAACACGGTCCTCAGTGGAGGTCATTTCCAATGTATGGAACTTAGACTAAAAATATTATATTAGTATAAATATTAGTATAGTTCCTTCAAGGTATGGAAAAAAATTTTCATTTTCGGTTTTCGAACTATGGACGTGTCAAAAGTCAACTTTTGGGCATGGCTGCACGCTACACCCTTCGCTCAAATGACTTTTTGCGATTTTTAAAATTTTGACATTTTCCTGCCAAACAATTGTTTTTGCGTAGGGGGCCGTTCCTTGCTTATGTTTGTCTTATTTCATACACAGCGAAGTAGCTAGAATCTCGTCATTTATGTCACCATACTCGACCGACCCCTCATGTGACTTTTTTTGTGATGTACAGAGACATCTCCGTTGGCGTTTCATGTTGTAAAAAAATTTACCGCACCGTTTTTTTCAATACCATGCCATGTCATGTCATTGTCACTTGACTCCATCAAGTTGAGTTGAAATTGTTTTGTTTCAATTGCAAAAGTTTTGGAAAAAATTATGGAAGTGTGTATTGGTTCGGGAGAGGATGAAGTGGTTCAAAATAATGGAGGGGACGGGTGGAACTATAAACCTGAGGAAGAAGANGATGAAGTGGTTCAAAATAATGGAGGGGACGGGTGGAACTATAAACCTGAGGAAGAAGAGGAGGATGATGACGGCGACGATTTAGATACCAAAAAGGCTGAAGAAATTCTACAGGTACTTGAGAAAGAGGAGAATGAAACTGACAATCGTACAATTAACGGAAATGATGGCGGTACCGCTAAGGTTCATCACATCCTAAACGAAGGAACGTCCGGAGTAAATGACGAAACTTTCGGTGAGTA
Organism: Akabosia matsudoensis; assembly: GCA_019593645.1. Lineage (NCBI taxonomy): Eukaryota > Metazoa > Arthropoda > Collembola > Entomobryomorpha > Paronellidae > Akabosia > Akabosia matsudoensis. Next base: position 6,530 of record VICI01003070.1, on the reverse strand, counting down.
AAAAGTGAAGAAAAAAGGAGAGTAGACGTCTAACTTTCGTTTCCTCAGGTCAAGGAGACTGTCCCGAATGTGGGAAACCATTTGGAAGACGTCCAGTTAAAGAAATCTGTGGTCACGTTAAATGTCGGTTGTGCTACATCAATTCGTCTGAGAGTGACGACTGTAAACAATGTTGTCTCAGCCAAGACTCCGGTAAACAATTAAGCCAGCCAAGGTTCTCTGCATTTTAATAGGTAATTAAATAGCTGTTTGAATTCATTTTTACTTTAGACGGCCCGCCAACTCTCAGCCCTCAAACTAGCATGATTCAATCCACCGCCAAAACCCTTAAAGTCCGCCCGGACGACTTTGTATTCCAACTTGATTCCTCGTCAACGTCCGCCCTAGCCGTTGTCAGTGCTGACACCCTCAAAGAGCTCGGAATCAACCTTGACTTCGTCACAATCTCACATCATTCATCACTGAACTCAACCGAAGAACCTGTTCCAGACGTACGCTTTCGTAGTGAGCCAGCAACCGTTGCTCCTACCTCTTCACCATCCGCCAAATCACGATCTCCAAAAAGCCGAAAAGCCAAAGCGAAGCGGCTCTCTACCGCCCACATCCTCCCACTCAACGAGAAACAGTTCAAGTGTTCTCAATGCTCGAAAATATTCTCAACCACGTACCACCGGAAATGGCATGTGTACTGTGACCCGGACAACGGTCCCCGGCCTTATATCTGCGAGTGCAAAGAGGAGTTTATTTACCAGAGTCACTATTTGTACCACGTACGCGTGAAACACAACGGCGAGAAGCCGTACAAATGTGCCATTTGTGGGGCAAGTTTCGCTTATAAGGTGAAGTTGAACAGGCACATAATTGTTCACACAGGACGGAAGAAGATGGCGAGGAAGACTGATCCTGACCCTGGGACGAAATTTGAATGCGCTTTTTGCAACAAGACGTTTGACCTCATGTGCCAGATCATTCGACACATGGAAATACATACAGAGCAACAGACCTCATCTTCATAAATTCATTAAAAAACAAAACACCTGCAATTCTTCATCGACCTGTAATGGGTTTTGGCCAATACAGTTGGATCAAGACAGTTAATGCAATGGCTAGGATTGAACTTAACAATTGTTAACATAACATACTACAATTTAGTTTTTTCAGGTTGAAGATAATGTTCCAGACTTTTTGCGCACGGAGTTAAAAGCATACGGTTATCATTCATTGATATCATAGGAGCTCTCAACTTTAAAATTAATTGTCTTTTTCTGTGGTGAAATATATATTTTAAGTGAATTTTAATTCCATTTCGGATTGCGGAATACACATACAAAATGCCAAAAAAAAGAAAGAAATTAATTTAAAGCACGCATACTTTTACTATTCTACATCTAAATGACGGTAAACCCGTCTGAGTTTTTCTTTCTTATTTTTGTTGTTATGTTTCCTCCACGGCTTATCCGGATTTACTCCAACCGATCCTGTAGTCAATCCCGATGCAATCATATGTCTTCCTTTAAAATGAACTTGGGCTGACGCTGGAGCTGAAGAAATTAGAATCAAGTCTCTTCTCAACGTTCACCGTTTTTATGGTTGTAGGCTAAAAATGTTTAAAAAAATATAATATAGAAACTACGTATCCATATTTAACGAAATCCATTCTAAGATTTCTATACGACTTACTCGCTGATTTTCAATCTCGAGATCCCCGTCTTGACCTGCCGCCGCCACAGAATATGGATTATCTCCAGATAACCCTATTTTCTGTAAACTCCTCCTGATCTACACTGGGCGGAGCATGGCAGAACAACAATTTTCCATTCACGTAATTCTTCAAAATAATACGAGCTGCTCTGGAGCAGTCTGGAATTCCTCTAACCGTCATGAATCCTCGAACAGCTGCGTATGCGCTTAGAAAGTCGTCTCCAGAATATGTCGGTGGCAGCGAAATTCCGTAAGACTTCTCAAGCTTTTCCTTTGAAAACCGCTGGACAAGCAGAGACGCTGCTGCAGAGTAGCTTGTGAGCTGATCAATCGGAAGGATACCACCAAGAATCATTTCAGCTTTGGAACCCCCATGGGCGGGCATTACAAGTCCAGGACAGTCGCAAAGAAGCAAGTCCTTCTCCAAAAACAAAGTCTGGAAAAACAAAATAGACAAAAAAGATACTTCTTAACGAACGAGAAACCATTTTAAACTGCAAATTATGTACAAGCTAAGTTAATTTCTTACCTGAAAATGTTTTGTTTTCCCTGGAGTCGCAGACACTGACGTCCGTTTCACACCCATCAGCGAATTGATCGTCGAACTTTTCCCAACATTTGGGTATCCGACAAGTCCCACCGAAAAAACGTCCTTGTCATCATCTTCCACTTTGAACGACTTCAAAAACTCAATCAGCTCCTCACGATTAAGCACTTTTACGTGTTTAGCTACATCTGGTTGTTGTTCTTCTTGAACAACTTGAGCTTCTTCATTTTCATTCCTCCTCCTCCTCTTCATCCCCACTCGAATCCCCTTCAGGAATAACTTCTTTCGCTGTCAACCGATCATTCGCCATTGCCGCTGAGTAAAACGCATGCGGCAATCCAATTGATTTAAAGAACGCCGCCCAATGCGTCCGCTGCTCTTCAGATAAGAAGTCAGCCTTGTTTATCAGAATTACATTTCGCTTCCCCATCTCTACGACATACTTTTCCAGGTCTTCATTCCTGTACAAAAGCGGATTCCGCCCATCCACGATTTGAACAATTACTTGCGATCGCTCCAGAACCCTCCAAAGTTGCCTCCATACTTCAATATTCCTTTCAAATGGAGTGATATCTTGTTTATTCTGTAAATGTGCCATTCCACGCCGCCAGTTGAGGAAAGCTTCTTTCTCCAAAGTGTCCAGCTCTTCGGCTGTCATTGACGTAGTCCATTTTGGACGTCGTGGGACAACAACGCCTTTCCTTTCCTCTAAAGTCATAAAATCTTCAGGTTCAGCCCCAGCAGCTGTCACAGTTAACCCGACAAACTTGACGTTTAACTTTTCAGCAGTGAATTCTTTTTCCGCAAGAGCCGCTGTCGCGATAAATTCATCGTAAGAACTCTCCTCCGTCACTGACTTCAACGCGTGCGTTTTCTCCTCATAGACATTGTGGCGTTCCTTAAAAACACAGATTTGGTAAATTCTAAAACATAGTTTACTTACCATTTACAAGTAACTGTTTGATTTACAAGTATTTTTACCTGATGAGCAGACTTGTCACCCTGCGTGGACTTTTTAGTGTTGACCAACGCACGGCCAAGCGTGGCATGGGCGTGTTTTCGTGTACGCCCCATTGCAAATTAAATCTGGAAATAAATCACTGATTCTAACCACTAACTCTTGGTTCATTAGAAAAAAAAACCTCACTCTTGACTAACTGTATGTCGTAGGTGAATGCACGTGCTTGTGAGAAAGGTTCTCACCTGTTTTGACGATGAAACCAGACGGGGTATTTGTAAACAAAAAGCGCGCGCTTTGTTAGAATGGTTTGTTTTGACTGTGGATAAGTGGTGCTCACAAATATAATATCTAGTTCGGGAAAAAATTGTTTTAAAAATTTGAAAAAGTTTTAAAAATTATGGAAGTGTGTACCGGAGGGGTAGAGAATGACATGATCCAAATGAATGGAGGGAAGCGTAGGTTGGTGGAGGATGAAGACTCGGACTATGAACCAGAGGTAGAAGAGGAGGATGAAGACAACGACGATTTAGATAATAGAAAGGAGGGTGCAATACAGTGGGTACTTAAGAAGGAGCAGAATGAAACTGACAATCGTACAACTAACGGAAATGATGGGGGTACCGCTGAGGTTGATCACATCCTAAACGAGAGAACGTCCGGTGTAAATGACGAAACTTTTGGTGAGTAAAAAGTGAAGAAAAAAAAGAGAATAGACGTGTAACTTTCGTTTCTTTAGGTCAAGGAGACTGTCCCGAATGTGGGAAACCATTTGGAAGACGTCCAGTTAAAGAAATCTGTGGTCACGTTAAATGTCGGTCGTGCTACATCAATTCGTCCGAGGATGACGACTGTAAACAATGTTATCCCAGCCAAGACTCTGGTAAAAAATTAAACGAGTGAAGATTCTCTTGGTAATTGGTAATTAAATAGCTGTTTGAATACATTTATATTTTAGACGGCCCGCCAACTCTCAGCCCTCAAACTAGCGTGATTCAATCCGCCGCCGAAACTCTCAACGTCCGCCCAGACGACTTTGTATTCCAACTTGATTCCTCATCAACGTCCACCCTAGCCGTTGTCAGTGCTGACACCCTCAAAGAGCTCGGAATCAACCCTGACTTCGTCACAGTCTCCCATCAACCATCACTGAACTCAACCGACCCCCCAACTACACTCATAATCAGCCAAGAACCTGTTCCAGACCTACCCATTCGCAATGAGCCAGAAACCGCCACCACCGTCGTCGCTCCTACCACTTCGCCATCTGCAAAATCACGATCTTCAAAAGGCCGAAAAACCAAATCGAAGCAGCTCTCTACCGCCCACATCCTCCCCCTCGACGAGAAACAGTTCAAGTGTTCTCAATGCTCGAAAATATTCTCAAACAAGTACCACCGGAACTGGCATGCGTACTGTGACCCGAACAACGGTCCCCGGCCTTATATCTGCGAGTGCAAAGAAGAATTTATCTCTCAGAGTCACTATTTGTACCACGTGCGCGTTAAACACACCGGCGAGAAGCCGTACAAATGTGCCATTTGTGGAGTAAGTTTTGTTCAGAAGGTCAAGTTGAACAGGCACATGATTGTTCACACAGATCGGAAGAAGAAGTGGAGGAATACTGAGCCTGGGACGAAATTTGTGTGCGCTTTTTGCGACAAGACGTTTGACCTCATGTGTCAGATCAAGAGGCACATGGTTATACATACAGAAAAACGACCGTGGGCGTGTGACATTTGTGACAAGACGTTCAAGATGCAGTCGGTGCTTCAGTCGCACATGAAAGTTCATGAGGGCAACAGGCCGTTTGCCTGCCCGGAGCCGGGCTGTTCGAAGGCATTCCAGGTTAAAAAGGATCTGACGCGACACAGCTTGATTCATACGGGGGAGCAGCCGTTTAAATGTGAAATTGCAGGGTGTACGAGCTCATTCAGGAGAAAGGATAATTTGGTGAGGCATTTAAGAGGGACGCATCAGTTGAAGGAACAGGTTGCTAGGTTTATGGGGGCTGAATCGTTACTGAAGTGGGAGGCGGAGAAAGCGTTGAGGAACGGAGAGGGGAGGAGTGACGATGGGAAGGCGATAAGGAAATTGGGGACAGAGATTATTACGGGGATTTAAAATGTAGACGAGAATTTTATTGAGTATTTTTCTGTACTGATTTTTGTTGTAGAAACATGACGCAAGGAAACCACGAAATGAAAAGAAAAATAGTGCTTAGAAAATCTTGACGATAGGTGTAGTGTTTATTTTTTTGTAAATTGGCGACGACTTGACGATATGACTAAGTAAAGAAGTTTGTATGTAATGTGTGCAGTTCGTTGCATTATTTTGTTGTACTGGGTAATTAATAAACATCGCACCATTATTAACTGACTTATACACACAATTCTTCCTTTAAAAACATCAGGCAGAAACTTTTTTCGTTGCTTCTTTAAAATTTTCTTCTGGCCATATTGTTCAGAATCAAAAACCTAAACAAGTTTAACGATTAAAATTTTCGATAGTCTACGCTTCGAAGGCCTTTCGACCGTGTGGATCCTCGTATGCGCTTCCAACTCGACTGAGAGTAATGGACTCGGATCTAGATTGAGGAGAAATGAAACTTCAAACTCATCCAATTCGTGTGTAATCCTATGTAATCTTTACATAAACATATTATGTGAAACCCCTTTATATCAAAATAAAAAACCCGGGAGAATACACAACCAAGAATTGCTCTTGAAAATCATATCAAAGGATTAAACTAATCATGCCTAAAAAAACGCAACCCACGGCGGGGAATCGAACCTGCCATCTTTCAGTACTTTTAATGTCAACAAGAGATCAGTACATCAAATCATGCAATTTGCAAATTTTCAATTAGAACTTTCGAACCAGTTGATGAATTACTCCGAATTTTGTCGGTAAAGTTCCTTGGACGTACAAAATTCGAAAACGATCGAACGAAAAAGAAAAAAGTAAACACGGGCAGACAGACGGACGGACAGCTCCTTCGGTGGTGCTTAATAAAACTTGACAATCGTCAATAATGCAAATTCAGGTACGGTCTATGGAATGGAGTTGACAAAACAGAGTTACATAGTGTGCTTGGTGACAATATGCCCGGGTCTGAATTCGGAATACTCATAGCTCATCATCATCAACCTAAACCCGCCCGATAATGTCGGGTTACGGCTTATGAGATGTTGTAAATTGGAAATACAGTCAAACCTGTATATTAAAGGCAGTCCTATAAAAGAACCTGTCTAATAAAGGTATCATTTCTGTCGCCCAATCTGTATTCACCCCATGTATTTTCCCAACTCTATAAGAGACATG
>VICI01003069.1:0-14345 GCA_019593645.1 Akabosia matsudoensis | reverse complement strand
CTTAGAGAAAATTTTCAAATGGGGGCCGTCCACTCCGAATTCCCTGACACCTACAACAGTGACATTGCCCAAATGGAGGGTGGCGTTTTCATAGAACTGTGGAGATAGGTTAATAAAACGCATAGCTCTAATTAAAAACCCTTTTTAAATAAAATAAATTGATCAGTGCTGGGCAACCTTAAAGTGGGTCAGGTCTTCAGCCATCAAATCCCTCAGTCCTTCTGCGGATATGACAAAGTCGTTGTTGTTTCCTTGAAGCTTTTTGTATTCGAATCCGAAAGTGTCGGAGGCACGAAGGGTTTTGGCGTCCATTTTAGCTTGACCAGAGTACCTGCTGGACCACGTGTTGTTCCGAGTCTCTTGGGCTGACTCCGATTCAAACCAGCCTTTTGTCTTTGAAGATAACCCGATTTCAGAGTTTCCAAGAGTCAAGTCAAAGCTATAACCCATGGCGAGCTTTTCCTTACCAAAGAGCCAAATGGAAGAGGAACCTTTTCCGTGCCAATTCATTGAATCAGAGGATTTCAAAATTGTCACGTCATCCTTCAACTGGACGATGTCATTGGCTTTGACTACGTTAATAATATTTATTCCTGGCTCGTTTTCATTCGGCAAATTTGAACTGGTTGAGAGAAGCCATGAACCTTGATGCTTGGTCGAGTCGACTGTGACATCTGCTACAAGTGAGTTGTTGAAGGTATCGTCGCCCGATCTAGCCTCGTTCTTGAAGTCAACAACAAATTGTTTCTGGTCCGGACAGGTATGGACAAATGTCATGGCGGCGTCTCCATTAAACAAGTTTTCAGGCCAGTTTCCGACTCCAGTTAGCGTCCATTCTTTGGCACCCGGGGATTTTAAGAGATTGTGGCTACAGTTGAACGATCTTGACGCCATATTCATTTGAGCTGAGCTCTCATAGTTCCAGTTTATCCCATCCCGAGGAATGTTCTTCAGCATAAGTGAGGCTTTCTTATGTATGGTATTGGCCACCTGATCCCTGTCAACCGCTACATAAACGTAGGCCTCTCGATTGTGTACCAGTTCATTTCCCCTCCATTCAAACATGAAATCGTCCTTGTTCGAGAAATTAGACCGGAGCTCGAGAAAATCTGATATTTTAATATTTGAAATTCTTGACGACGTTACACATAAGGCGTCTCCCACCATTGAGTACATTCTGGATCCTTTGCAAAAATCATCTTCATTCATGGGTGCTTCATAGTTGTGCGTCTCAGAGTGGACCTTTGCCTGTTTATAGCCGAATACGTCAATGAATAGGTCGAAAACATGATGTGGTATGATGCCAGTTTCAGTTGTTTCCGATTGCCCAGCAGAATCCCATGCGTAATCAAAAGCCACAGTAAATGGTGTGGGAACCGATGGACCGGAAATTGTCAGTGAGGCATTAGTAAGCCCCTTGGTTTCAATTCGTGTGTCCAGCATGGCTTTCACAGTGACATCTTGACCTTTCGAGTCAGTGAAGTGGCTTGCGTACTGACGTTGCTCAAAGTAGCTTCTGGGCTCTTCCGTACTAATTACAACTTGTGGAGGTATGTGGTCATCAATGTTCATTTGATATCCAGCCAAATTAATATTCGTATTGATTTTTAAGTCTTGCTCGACCATCGATATTTTTTGGTGGAAGAAGCTCTTTTCCGAATCTCTAGGCTCGTGTGTAATTCTCACAAAGGCTTGCATCTCGGATGAAGGGTCATTCACGGGCATGCCCACCTCTGCGCTAACATTGCCCCATGAGTTGTAAAATTCTATGGCTGCCGATGAGTTGGTTTTATCGCTGATAACATTTGCATCAAATATTTTAAGTTTTCTACCATTGCCCCAGGATTCAATTGATAAATAGTACTCCGGCCTGTTTAGGATTCCCAAGGAAATCGTGCTGATCAAGCTCTTCACTTCGAGCTCAGGAATTTGGGAGACTAAACTCATGTCGCTAAGAGGCCATCCATTTGAGGTATACGTCACTCCAAATCCCATCGCTGGTGAGTTCTTCTGAATATAATCATATTGAATTGCATACATGGACACAGGTCGGCCATCCCCTTCAACATCATTCACGCTGACAACCTCATAGTCCCACTTTGCCTCAATCTGGTCTTCGGATGATAACCCGTTCGCCTTGACTTTAACGATCGTTTCCCCTCCATTTTTGGTTCTTTGTTTCTTCTCCACCTCCAAACTGAATCCTTCAAAACCTGTCTCTGACTTTTTCACCAGAAAAACTACGTCCTTATTCAGATGACCTTCTCTTTCCATCACTCCAGTAACTTCGAGACCCATTCCTCCAAATTTAAACAGCTCTCTTCTGTTTCCCTCCATTTCTCCGAATATCGGCCACCGGCTCTTTTCCTCCCACCAACTTCCTGTAACTAAATCCACTGAAATTCTAGCTCCTTGACTCCACACTGTTTCCTCCGGAAATTTAATCATTTTCTTCCAACTTCCTCCCTCCTTGACCGACTCGTATGCAATGCTATGGTTTAAATTCCCTCCAACTCCAACTTCAAACTCCATAAACGTCGGTGTTCCCCATCCCGCACCCTCCCTGAGCCGGGCTACGAATCCCATCTGGCTCTCACTGGCATGCATGAACGCCCCCTTCTTCTCGTCCCAGTTTCCAAGCAACTGCATCAGTCCAAGACCCTCCGGATTTCCAGAATGGTTGAATTTAAGAACCGGCATGTACGCCATTTCCACCCCTACGTGAGTGGGACTGCCCACCGTTGGATAAATAGCCATGGTGTCCATCAGCGTCCAAGGGCGTACCAAGTCCAGCCTCCAGCTTCCGTCTTTATCTTCCCACCTGTCGAAAAACTGGTGACCTTTAACTTTGTCAATTATGTCAATCCCCATGACAACCGTGGTCCCCTGCCATCTGTAGTACGAGTCAATTGAAAACATTCCTAGCATGAGACTTTGCCCAATTCCGTGACCCCAGCGGTTGTCAATAAACTTTGAAAACTTTTCCATTTTTGGAAAGTATCGTCGAGAGGCGCCAATTTCAAAAAAGTTGTACGACCGGCCATCCCAGTCGGTGGTCAAGTTTAAATGGGCAAACAGCGGGGAATCCTTCCAGATCACGTGACTGTTTGCGGAAAAGCCCCAGTTCGAGTCGGGCCGGAACGTGGAGTATTCCATGAAGCGCGACTTGGTGGAGGAGTTGTGGGAGGTTGGAATGCTGGAGGAAAGGGCGATGGTCGAGAGTGGATTCGCTTGGAAATATCCCTTCGAGGGGCTCTGGCTATCGATAAGGTTGTAAATATGGCTAGCCACGAAGCTTGAGAAGGACCCGTACGCGTCAGAATTGACCAGGGATTCTATTAAAGCCGCGTCTGATGATGATGGACACCTTGACAGGGCCAGATAAGCAGTTATCCTAAGGTCTTCAGAGTTTTCTGGATTTTCAAGGATATTTCGAGTCACTTCAAGCAGTTCAGGAATGCATGGCGACCTTCGGAACCCATCCAGACCTGTTATCTTTGCGTTTTCTCCTGTCAAAATCCCTCTGGGGGAAGTTAAGATTGTCTTAAGGACGGTGACAACTTCCTGCGGAAGATACTCCAAATTTCCCAGAGCTTGAATGCAACTTGGAGTGATTTCCATTTGTTTACTGGTACAAAATGACGCCATTGTAGTGACCAGCTCGGTGTAAACCTCGTCATTTTGACAGTCATGAGCTTGACAGAATTTGTGGGCGTAGCCGGACACTCCCAACATTATAAAACGGAGCTTCTTCTTCTCAGAAAAGTGAAAGGTTATCATACTGTCGTTTTGATAGTTTTGCCAAGCTTGCTGGACGTTATCCCGAAGGGCTGCGAGTGCCTGGGGCGACGTGTGAATCGTATAAGGAAGCTTTGAGAAGAAAGCCAAGATTGACGAGTCGTCCAAGCTCGAGGAGGAGACAAGTCCAGACAGATATTTAATTGCTGGAGTGTTGACAATCTCGGTTGCCACTTCCCGGAGAATGTTCACCAAAAACTGAACCTGGAGAGGGTCGCTGGACGATGACGCCAGTTGGGCTTCGAGTGCGGCATAGTTGGACACCGAATTCATTAAAGATTTCAGCTGAAGATAAAGCGATGCCTTATCTGAAGAGGGTGCAGTGTAAAGAGAGCTGGCGACCGAGATAATCTTATCGAAAAACATGTCGCCGACGAGATTTTCTTCAGTGGAATAGACAAACTGGATGGGAGTCACGAGCGCAGATAGTTCATCAGCGGATGGAGGAGTTATGGAGGCATTGGAGGAAACAATTCGTGAGACGATGTCCATATGATGGGATTTTCCTAGGGAGGGAAGTTCAGATGCATCCGTGCAGTTAATTTCCCCGAGGATTTTTTCGATCAGGAGGGTACTGCAGTGAAGATGGGGGCGTGGGTGGCGATAATGATGGTGGGTTGGAGGTGGCAACTGGAGGGAATACGGAACTCCAGGAAAATAAGGATTGATCATGGAGTGAGAACAGGATTCAACGGAAACTGACTTTTGGTACAGATTTTCCTTTGGATTGCGCACGTGTGAGATGCACTCCCCCCTAATGTTGACCTTGAAAAAAAAATCTCAAGGTCAAACAAATAAATTAATGGCTTTTCAGTTATTTTGAATATATTTTTGTACCTCTTTCTCTTCCGGCTCGCCATCTTGATTGTTGAGAGCTTTGTTTTGAAGCATTGTGAGGATTCCTCTGATGGCATTTTCCACCCAAGGTTGGCCCCCATCGCGGGTCGCTTGGAGATCAGAGACTTCGCCGTTTTTAAAAGTGAATTTTACAGATTGGCGGGGTACTTGGGTGACACTTGACTGGATAATAGAATCCCGCGCGATGCTGAGTGATTGAGAAACGTTGTCCAGGGTTAGGACAAGCTGGCAGTTATCCAAAGCTGTTAAGATGATAAGCCCATCAAGTTTAATTTCGGATTGGGTTATGCGATTTGTGGCTGGGTCGTGGTGGTGGTGGTGATGATGATGATGATGGTGGTGGTGGTGATGGTGGTGGTGGTGATGGTGTTGGGCGTCACTGGTATAACTGGTGTGGTTTTCACGAATTTTGGTGGGCGTGACTGGTGTGGTAAGGTTTATGCCCGTTGTAGGTCGTGATATCAATGTCGTACGGATAAGACTGGCCTACTTGGTACTAATTTAAAATAAAATATGATATATTTATACAATCGAATAAATTTGTAAATTTATCGTGTGAAAATTTGTATTTTACGTTTAATTTCGCAGAATCGTCACAAAAACTCTCGCCATGGCTTAAAGAAATGCTGGTTGCTATAGCAACAACGCCGAGAAAATTTGTAAATCCCATAATTCCTGACTATTTTTCCTTTAAAAAAAATATTTTGAAATGCTTCCAGGTGGAAGCGCCGCCGTATACCTTCTCTTGATCGTAATGCCTCAATTTTTGTATCCCGGACCAGGTCACCTTCATCAAAATTTTCTTTTGTTACAAATCGACTGCATGTCAGCTCGCCAAATACAAAAACCGGAAGTGATCACTTATGGCTCGTAAATACGTCATCTTTCCTTTTCTCTACAAATTTGTCACACAATTCATCGTGAATCACGATGAAAAAAATCATCGCGAGACGCACGACAGATCTGCTCCTTTCCAGGTACAAACTTCAAATTTGATGATGGTCACGCAAATTTCCATTTTTTGCCTGTCACGAACGTCATAAAATTTAAAAAAATAACTACTTAATTCAACAGCGAAACATGTCATGACGAACATGACTCATTTGTAACAGGGAAATAATATAAATAAATATATTTTCATTTTAATTTGAATTGTCAAAGCATTTTTAAAATTAGTACAACGGTTGATAAATTATCTCTCAAATTTTCATAGCGGTTCACAGTCCTAAAATTTCCTATCCGTATTTTTTTCACAGCAAATTTTCACACAGCACAAAAAAAAAACATCTTAGCAAGCTTTTATCACAGATCTGCAGGTCCTCTAAAATATATTATATATGCGTATATGTATATATTTCTTATTGAGTATCAAAACAAACAATCCTTAACTAAGATGCGTATTCTATTTTCGGTTCCGGTAAAGGGCCAAATATGTCATGAAGAATAGCAGGGAACCTGCAAACGTTAAAAATTTTTTAAATTTAACATGAGCATATTCAAATTTAATACAAGTTTATCCATTGGAACTGCAAATTTAAAAAGCTTACTGGCCAATAGCGCCCCGGGGTAGAGAATAGCAAGAGCCCCTCGAAATCCGAAAAGGGTTGTGAGCGGCGTTACAACGATGGGTAGGTTTCCTCCAACGTTGTTAACCACAAAAAGGCTTATCGCCAAGCCCAGAGATCGCACGGACGTCGGGAGGAGCTCGACGAGAATAGCAAATACAACGCCGTACCACATTTCAGCTAAAAAATTAAAAAAAAAACGGCGTCCGAATTAATAAAAGGTTTTTCGGGGTAATGTGAGAAATATAGTTAACACCGTACCGAATAAGTATCCGATAAAAAGTGACACAAAAGACCACGGCGGCGGCGAGTAGAGGAGTCCAACTGCAAACGGGAACGCCACAAGTTGACTAATCGCGATGACTAACGCCCTTGAAGCCACGCCCAGCCTGGCAACAAGCTTATCACTAACATATCCTCCCAGAATAACTCCTCCAGACCCTCCCAAAATAGTAATCCATGAGAGCCACATATTCGCTGAGGTATACGAGGGATAATACGTTTGAAAGTAAAGCGCGCTGTTGTAGCTCCAAGCGAAACCGCCCGCATGCCGGAGACACGCCCCCAGGCCCAGTAAATATACAACAGGTTGGCTTAAACAGCATCCCGCCCCGGCGCCCGCACTTTCCGGCGGTATTTTCCTAGGCTGATCACGGCTATAAATGAGCACTTCCGCTTCGTCTCCATCGCAACAGTCGAGCTGCTCATGTTCCTCACCTCCATCCCCTTCTTCGGAGGGAACTGGGAGGGGATGGTGGTGTCCTACTAGGGATAACCCGCCTTTTTGAGATTTTGGAGGGTCTTCAACTGTGAAAAGGGTTAAAATGGCGAGGACAGCGCCTGGCAATCCGGAAACGATAAAAGTCCCCCGCCACCCGGCATTCCAAAGGTTCATTTCGGTGACGTACTTGCCGACAACAAAGGTCAGCCCGGACCCGAGGTAGATTCCCCAGTGGAAGAAGCCCATGGCGAGGGCTCTCTCGTTTTGATTAAACATGTCGAATATAAGACCTGGAGCGATTGGAGCGATTCCGGCGACGCCACTTGCGAGGAGCATTCGAAGGCCGACTAGATGCCAGTATTCCGTCGCCACTGAGGTTGTGACGAGGGCCATGCTGAATATAATTGTGGCACTGAAGAGGACATAAACTCGGTCAAATTTATCGGCCAGAATCCCCCAGAAAATACTGGCCAGCGTGAAAATGGCCATGAAGCTGGGGCCGGCGAGGAACTGGTACTCGGATCCTTGACCTGTCCATGTCCAGTGACAGGCGTGTGTCTCTCCATCGTTGGCAGTTACAATTTCACACCTAGAAATTAAAAAATTACTTGAAATTGGCGCATAAATTACATTTTATCATGTGATTTTATTTTGTATTTTGTCTTGTTTACTCAGATTGATTTTTCGCTTGGTGACACTCGCTCTGATTAAACGCGTGGAGCCTTGGATGCCCGGAAACGCCTTCCACACCTCGCACAACTATTCCAGGAACGTCTTCACTTGGAAAACAAGCTTGTGTTCCATAGTGCACATCCCTGGCCACATATTTACTCACAACTCCAATTAAAAAATGGCCAAGCTCTGCGGTCAAGTGTAAACTGGCAAGGAGAAATAGCGTCCAAGTTGCTGTTGACTGGGAAACTTGACTGGCCGCCATTTCGAAATATTAGTTAAGTATCCAAGAACTCGTCAACCTTTTAGCACCACCCATTATAATTTATAATTTTCTAATTTGTAGTGTAAAACGGCACGTCATAAAAACATGTTGAGAGCATGACCACATTTGGGGATATCTGGTGGTGACTGATGCACAGCTGTGAAAAAAAAATGAGTTTCTGGCTTGCAGACAGCAGACAAAATGAACAGCTACGCAGAACAACACAAAAAGTTGCATACGGTTTTTCTTTAAAAAAAGGTAGCAGATATAGGACGAAGCAGAGTTGGGAATATTCCTAGTTTCAACAAATCTAAATCAAACATTTATAAAAAGATACGTCCGTATTTTTTGAGCCATTATAAATTATTATTTGAATAGAAGATTATTATATTAAACTATACATCTGTTCTTTTAGGAATACGATATTAGTTTTACTATCTCTTTTATTGCTACGTTCCATGCACACCTCTGGGTTTTAAATGCCACGAGCTTTCATGCATGAACGACACTTCACTTCGATTGATGGCAGGTCTTACTGTGAATTTAGTCCCTTACTGCGACCTATTTTTTTCTTAGGTAAGACGTATTTATTTATAGAAATGAAATGGAAAGTTATCTGAAAAGATTACAGCTGGGTATATTTGCTTACTTAATACTTACTTCCGTTCTCTAATCAGCAGTGAAGCTTAACTTGTCGCCGGAGGATTAACAACCAAATACGCGTAATACAATGTCCAACCTTGGATTTTTTTTAACGATCGATGAATACAAAGAGTAGTAGTTAAAGCTATATATGCAAACTAAAATATTTACGGGGATTTTGTGACCACAACAAGACAAAAAAAAATTGTTCACCTTTTCGTATTATTTGTGCATCCAGATCAAGAGCGTTCAAGGATAACGGCGTGTAAAGTTATCATATTGATAAAATATAGACGATAGGCGTTACAGCTTACCGCTTAGCACGACACATATTGCTCATGTCATGCATCAGCTTAGGTTGAAAAATTAAAGGAGCGCTTGTTTTGTAGGTAGCTAGTTTATTGGCTAGTTTGTAGTTTTTTCATTACGGCGTACATGTTACGCAACAATAAAAGGAAAATTATATTGCATGTCTGACCATGCAATGAATGCTCGTGTTTGCAGCGTTCCTTTCCTTTGTTGCGAGAAAAACGCTGGCGATGATCGAATCTTGCTGCTCTTCTCGTCTTTTGTATGAAGTATGAACAGTTTTACATGATTAATTGAACGATGAACTATCCTCATGAAGTGGTTTTAAAATGTTACGTACATATTACCCTGTCAAATTTCAGTTTCTGAAATTCGTATTAAACTTTCGCCAAAAGCCAAAATCTAAGCAACTCATGGCCTGAATTCCTTAGCAGAGCTTCTCTTCCAAAAAATAAAAACAAACAAAGCAAACAAGGTTGGTATTGGTTATCCATGACCTTTGTAACAAAAAGGTTTGACAGCTACTAACATTAAGACAAGTATCTGATAAACTATCGGCATGATATACAGCCAATTAAAGCAGTTCTCCAACCGTTTTCCGAGAAAATAAAAGCAAGTTGTGAACCGAATGAACCTTTTTATGCCAAAATCATAATACGTGTTACTTTACTGCTTACAGAATCGTTCAGACATTCAGGAGATACTGTAACAATCGGCAAACTTTAGAACTCCCTCTGGACAATTTATTTTTTCAAAAAAACGTTTTATTTTATACGTATTGTGCACACGAAAGAAGTGTATTTGCAAATCCCGACGGCATTAACTGAAATCACAACAGAAACAAGCCAGTACGCTAATTTGCTAGAAAAGAGACTGAAGCATGTAAGGTATTCGAAGAGACAATCAATTTATATATCGAATAGGTTAATGAGTATTGAAGTTCCCACAAGCGTTAACGGATTTATTCTAAATTTATATACTTTTCTCCATGCGATTATATACTATGATGATTATTTAAACAGAATGTTGCAACCGAGCACAGTGCAAACAGAAGGATAAACTGTCAAGCGTAATCATTATTTGGTATCCGTGTTGGCCCGCTGTTTTGCGAACTGAGACATCTAATTGTCTATTCATCGACTCAATAAAGACATTTTACGTACAGTTCTTATGAATATCGGAAGTACTTTTCTTAAGGCTGATGCACCATATGCATTCCCAGTTTACGTTCGTTTTCATTTTAGTGTCGTGCTATACTTTTGCCTGTTCGTTCCAGTCGTTTACATTATCATTTACAAATAAAATGCTTAAACGATCCGAATTTATACTTTTTGTAGTTTGCGGAATCATTTACTTTTGCATTTACAATGCTGGCAATCTTTATTACAAATATGACGAGGGGTCATCCCCGACACCAGCAGGGCAGAGACTGGAAAGTACCGAAACTGTTACAATCCCAAGCACGGCGCCAGTAACTACTGTTAAAACATCCGCAACAATTATTACAACGTCTACTACTTCCACTCCCACCGAATACCAATCCCAAACTATCTTTAACTATGTCAATTATTCTGCACCAATTTCAGCGTCGAATTGTAAGTTTACTGCCCTCCAGTTTTTTTTCAAACGGTGCTGAAATTGTCCAAAATACTCAGTACAACATTTTTGCAGATTTCCAGCACAAACCAAACGTTTCTGGAAACGCCTTTAGTGGAAAACTGCTTATATCTCAGCCGAAATGCAACATTCCCGAAATAAATCTCTGGAGCTTTGACAGTATGAAAAGTTACGGAATAAGAAAGCCTCTGGAATGTCTGAAAGGCGTAAACGGCTCTATCCCTGGACTGACGTTTGTTAACAAAACTGTGCGTTAAATGTCTTTTCTGATTTCTTGTCTTTTATTTTCGTTTTCTATTTCTATTTTCAGAAGTTACAAATAAATACGGACCATCTAAAGTCCTTAAACTTATCTTTTGAAGATATCCAGTGCTGCTACCAAATCGTCCAGCAGATCCCCCAACTGAAAGAGTTTGACGACAAATTCTTCAAAAACAAAATTCTCTCAGATTTCTGCCTTCCAATCAACGAGCCTTCAATTATTCCCATTTCAAACCAAATCAAAGTATCGTGTTTCCATAGAAACAACTCCGAAACTGAGTTCCACCATGACTACCACATCCTCGCAAATCTTGAACCTCAAACGTATTCCCTCTATCAAGGCAAAAAGCTTTCCAGGAAGATTAAATACTGGAAGGACAAACCGGAAATACCGCCGAGCATTCATATTCTAGGCTTGGACTGCGGCAACCGACTCAACGTCCGACGCCAAATGCCAGAAACAGTAAAATATTTGGAAAGTCTGGACGCCTTTGAAATGCTCGGCTACACAAAAGTCGGTGCCCATACTTCAAGCAACATTATTCCCGCGCTGTCTTCGTATTATATGGAGGAGCTGGAGAAATCTTGCGGCTTTGAGGGTCGGTCTATTGACAACTGCCCTTGGATATTTGCAAACTGGTCGGATATCAATTACGTCACTAGCTTTATCGAGGACGGAAATAGTTTTCAGTCAGGGCGGGACAGATTCCTAATCCCACCTACTGACTACTACCATATTCCATGGATGAGGTATATTCATAGAGAGGCGTTCAATGACGACTACAACATTTGCTTGGAGAATAAAACCAAGTACGATGTGATGCTGGATTACATGCAGAATTTGGCAGAGACAATGGCAAAGAATAAACTGCCGTATTTTCATTTTTCATGGGTGACGGATTTAGCCCATGATAGTTTCAACGGGTAACTTTCCTTAATATGTCTGATACAAACGATTTACTGGAAGGCGAGGGGCCCACCACAGCTATAAATTTTCATTTAAAGCATTCATCTCCGTTTTAAACATATTTACTAAAAAACAAGAACGGTCTTACAGAGCTTTTTTTCTCGACTGTTCGAGAAAATATATGACAACGAGATCTTTCGTTGTTTTTCCACTCCTTGATGCATTTTAAATTTTGCCAAATAATTACATGTCCGACAAAGTTATCACGGCGGTAGGTCATCTTCTTCCAGTCAATCTTTTATTCCAGGCAACTGTACTCCAATTAACTTTAAAAATGTAATTTGAAGGTTTTCTTGATAGGTATCAGGAGATAGACAAGTATTTAATGAAAAGCCTTGAGTATCTCAACACTTCTGGCTATTTGGACAACACAATTTTCATAATTATGGGCGACCATGGCTACCGATGGTACCCAATCAGGCACACCATTAGCGGCTGGTATGAAGACAAACAGCCTGCCATGTGGATCCTTCTGCCACCGAAATTAATCAAAAAGCATCCAGAATTTAAACAAGCTTTGGCGTATAACAAGGACAAGTTATCTTGCCCATTTGACCTTCATCAAACGTTTCGTCATGTAATTTCTCTGACAAGTGGTCGTCCAATGGAGCACGCTTACTATGGCGCAAGTTTATTCAAAAATCTGCCCGTTCGGACTTGCGACATTGCCGGAATTCCAATTGGCTATTGCCCTTGCTCGACTTTACTTCCGTTTAAAAGCGCCGACCGACCTCTTTTGAAAAACGCGGCTGTTTCGATAATCGACGATCCAAAATACAAAGAATTTGAGAAAAAAGGGTTTACAAAGTGTAAAAAAATGAAAATTAAAAAAATTATCGCAGCTGCAGTCCAGAGTGACACGCACCAGAATCTCACCGACGATGATCTCGAACAGTTGATTGTTTCGAAGCAGAACAATTTCGTACTTGGCGTTGAGCTGAAAGAGATAGAAGACGCCATAGAAATTGAGTTTATTTTGAATTTTAATCCAACGAGAACGCCGCAGTTTGAAGTCTTGTATTCATTTGGCGTTGATTCCACAAATGCAAAGAAAATTGAGGAAAAAGGTTATTATTACTGTGAATAAGTTTTAATTAAGCTCGTTAATTTCGATATTTTTGTAATTAATTCATATATTTTTAAACAGTTTACGATTTATTTGTAATTTAAATGAAAAATTTATTTTTTCTGTAATTCTTTTGTTTGAGCTTGAACAGCCCTGAAAGCGTTCACAAGGCCCCACCCCAAAATATTATTCGGCCTGGTATGATTGGTCGCCGCCCTCGGGCAAAATTCATTTTCCACCGTAACGTTTTCGAAACTAGCCGTAGTTGTTAAAAACCGCTTAACGTCGTCGAGCCTGAGCTCTTTGTTGCGAACCAGTAAAAGCGCGACTATTCCTGTCACATGTGGAGCTGCCAAGGACGTTCCCACATTGCCCCATAGACCCTGGTCGTTCCCTGAAACTGGGCCGAGAACCCTTCCAGGAGCGACTACATCCGGTTTTGTGCTCCCATCTTCTCCCGGACCAACGCCACCCTTTTTCCAATTTTCGTACGAGCCTGGCAACCAAGACCGGTCGATTACGGCGCCGACGGAAATCATAAAACTGTTTTGCGCCGGGAATTCAACGGTTTGGCAGTTGGGTCCGCCATTTCCCACAGGGCCAACTAAAATAATTCCCAGGGCGTGAAGGGTTTGCAAATCTTCATCAAAATGATTTGTTTTTCCCGCCATTGAAAAGTTGATGACATTTGGAGCTTTGGAGCAGTTTCCGGCTGTGCCGTTCGCAAGAGTTGGACAGGCCATGAAACTGATACAGTTTAGAATAGACTCTGAATCGCAAGATGAGCCTAAACAGGCCATGCAAGACATCCACTTTGCGCCCGGAGCGACGCCAAGATACTTCCCGTCATGATTAGAGCCCCGGGATCCAACGATTATTCCCGTGACTAAGCTTCCATGGCCTGGAGTTGAATCCCAAGGCGCTAATTTTTGTGTGGGAGTTCCATCAAACCAGCCATAGCCGCCGATCCAGCTTTCTTTCAAACGGGAATGGGTGTGGCGCGCGCCTGTATCAATAATTCCTACAACTACGCCCTCGCCAGGACTTCCAACTTCCCTCCAAGCGTCCTGGACAACGCTATCCCTCCAAGGGTCCTCAAACGCTTCGGCAACTTCCCAATCAATGTCAAACACTGGGGCAATCTGGATCAAATAAACGTTCTCGTCAGTTTCAATTTGCTTGATTGTAGATCTGGATGCGTTGCGGATAAACATTTTGTTGCTGGTCCAGTAACTCCTGACGTAGCGAAACGGAAGTGGGTCGCTTTTCAAAAGCGAGTCGGATATATCCTCGAGTATTGCATGAACTCCGGCTTGGCTTGACTTGACATGCTTCTTCATTGCATGGACGAGCTTGTTGTTTCGGTCGACTCTTGACGAGGACTCGTCTTCAGTTGACGCCGAGCTAATTAAATCTTGAATGCTGTTGTGAAATTGCACCAAAATGTCGAAACTCTCAGGCCCGCCAGGTTTTTCCATGAGGGGACGTAAATGCTCACTAATTTTTCCTCCATTTGAAGAGAATATGCAAAACGTGACTGAAATAAGGAATATGTATGAATTCAACGCCGGACAAATCATGTTTCTGTGAATACCATTCTCGAC
>VICI01003068.1:0-14348 GCA_019593645.1 Akabosia matsudoensis | reverse complement strand
CACTTGAAATATGTACATTATTATCGCAAACAAAAGATGAAGATCGTACTCCTACTTTTAGAATTATGGAGGATAATAAAAACCTGTGCTTAAATACTAAATTTAGTCTACTTAATGACGTCGACGCTACATTAGTATGATAGAATTAAATGATACCAAGAATAGAACGAAACAATAATGATCCTGTCAAGACCGATATCCGATCAAGTTGAACTTCACCAAAAACCGCTTTTTGCTATGTTCGTTACACGCACAACAATAAAGCCTTTGTCTTTTCCCAATTAAATGCCAGAAAATTAGATTGTCTTTGCGTTGGAAATGGATATTCAAATAGAAATTTGATCACTTTCATTACGGTCTCGGTTCACTTCGTTGCACTGTAATTACTCGATCATACGTGCAGAAAATGTCATAACAATTTTTTGCGAATGCAGTCCGCGCTTAATTAACAAAACGACGGCTCAGTACATAAAACGGTTAAACTCGCCTTAACAAAAACTAGAGTAAGTAAAAGGAAGCCATTATTATTATTGAGAGGCAAACTTGGTCGCTGATTACTCACTTGAATGGTTTTATTTGTGAATAACAAAGTGGAAAAACAAATGACAAACAAGCATAATTCTTCCAGAGTAATGACTTCCTTTAATTGAGTTAATACTCCATAGAATCGATAATCCTAGACAAACAAACCAAGCTTATTCAATAATTCCTGAAATAGGTAGGTTCAAAGTGTTCTCAGAAGAGGATTTCAAGATGGTCGTAGGTATAGTGGTTGGAGAAAATCAGGGCTGGGGAGAAACATTCAAAAAGAAAGCGAGGAGAAATTATTTGGAAATCTCATAAACAAGAGTAGAGTTTGTTGTGCAGAAGAACCTCCTTCTTTGAAGCACACTCAGTTTTTTTGCTTGACTAGATCCTTCTTTGTAAATCTTTCCACAAGACGATTTTTTTGCAATAAAAAATATAAAAAATCCCAGCCCACTCGTATTCACTTTCAAGACAATAACAAAATTGCATTATGATGATGAGAAAAGGTTACGACAAGCGCTACAATGCTTTCACCAGTATATATAAGTTGTTTTTTTACATTCTAATTCATCACTTTGACATTTTTGATCATACAGTCTGTCGTTCTTCATTTCCTATCAATCTAACAGACATTATTGATCTCTATAGCAATCTGAAGGATCTCGTAAATCAAATCATACATAAGAAGAAACTCGACAGCAACAACTTTTTTTCCGCGATTGTTTGCACGTGTTGCATATGCCTAGCGCAAATATGTTTTCAATCTCTTATCAAAGAAAGTTTTATAGGAATTTGAAGAAACAAAGGCGCCTTTGAGAAAAAGCAATGGCACGATGAAATGTGCAATGTTGGATAATATTTTATTCTATTGGATTTTTAAAATATTTTAAAGCAGAAATTTGGATGACAGCTAATATAAATAGCATGTAAAGTATCCAATATATCCGGTCAAAAATAGGACACTGCCGAGCTCTACTTTTGATTTATAAATACGGCACAAGGCTGAGATTCTGAGAGATATGTTGTTTCAGATATACCGGGTTAAGCCAATTCTAAATGAAATGGTTTCGTGGAATCATGTTTTGCTTCCTTGTTTTTGGAATTCTCGTAAAAGCAGAGGATCTGCGAGTGAGAAGTAACATGTCGGAAGAGTACAAATGCAGCAAAAGTGTTGTATTCATGCCCTTCAGTGTTTAAAAACATGATCCTTGTTGCCCCTATCAAGTCAACTCCGTCTAAACAAGGGTAATTATATTCTGGTAATGAATGAGGAGGTAACGCTTAGTTTACACGGATGCGACGAAGAAAGGTGGGTTGGTCATTTTTCTGTTAGTTCCGTCAAATAACAGCGAAAGGGCCAAAGTTGATAGGTACAGCAACCAACGCAACCTGATTAACTTTTAAGCACACTACCACGCAGATCATTGCCCCTGCTGCAAAGAGTTGTTTTTTTCATGGGATGTAGGTATGTTTGCACCTTTTATGTTAGTTCGTTGGCAGGACAGATCCAAAGGGAAAACTTGGTTTCTGGATAATAATGTTGATATTGATACCATTTGGCCCAGCCACAAACACATGATACAATGAAACATTAATAATTGACAATAACTTTTGATCTACGCTGATATACTGATCACTATGGGTATAGCGCGTTCATGGTTTGGTTCCCTACACAATAGATTTATTGGCGTTACGTCACCCAATCATATTAACCACTTCATACTTGTTGAATCCACCAGTCAAGATGAAAGTGGTTACGGTATTGCTGCTTATACAACTGTTTTGTAATTTTACCGGAGGAGCAACTGCGGATGATGACAGCTCAGAGGTAAGAACTATTTCAATGGATTTTCCTTGTAATTCATAAAATTGCTAAAACTGGAATTGCGATTATTATTTCTTTTATTTCAATAATCGCGCTAGGAGTCAAATACAGCTACTGCTAAGAGTAAAAAATATGACTTAAGGAGTGAGGAAGATATTGTGACAACACAAAAAAGCCGGACGCCACGAAAAAATGTCAGACGCGAAGAGTCGTCCTCCCAGACTCTATCGGGGAGAATGCAGGCGTACGAGGAGAAAATGACAAGTGGCTTGAGTTTTAATAGAAACAGCAACACAGGGGCTTCTCTCCCGAAAATCCTTAACGCTGGAGCAGTTGAACCTGAAGCGGCTAGTGACGCGAGCCTTGAGGAGGACACTACCACGAAAAAGCCGTTGACAATTCATGAAAAAATTGTTGAGGCTGCTCGAAAACGGATGAAAGAAGAGTCGGTGAGGAAAAGTAAGAAGAGACAAAGAATGTTGGACGACAGCTTGGATGATGATTTCGCCAAAAGGATAGACAGAAGGAGGTTGGACGAGGATAGCGGAACGAAGAAAAAGGAGGGAAAAGAGAAAAAGAAAAGCAAAAAGAAAAAGTCGAAAGATGAGGACAAGTCCGAAGAGAAAGATGACGATAAGGACGCCAAGAAGGAGAAAAAGAAGAAATCAGAAGATTCGACCGATGATGCTAATGGAGAAAGTAAGCCTGACGGACAGGCGGAGACGTCTGATATTAGCTCAACAACTGGAAAACCCGGAAAATCAAAAGATAGCAAGAAGAAAAAGGAGGGGAAGACAACGACGGAAAATCCGCAAATGAAATGGTTCAATACACTGTTTGGAGGATAAGTTTAGTTTTTAAATCACGTTATTCGTTCATAATTATGCATTATATGCTAGGAATTATTTTTTAACTGCTGATCTGTAACGGAAAAAAAACTACCTTGGTTTCAAAGCTCATGAGAATTTAACGATTGTAGAAACTGTAATAAATTTTTTATCGCCAATATGAACAAAAGCATGTGCATTGACGTAACAAACTTGACTACAGATTACTGAGGTGATGGTGACACAGCTACAACAGCCAAAATGCAATACGCCTTCCCGTAGAAGAAAAAATAATATGAACACACTCCAGCTATTCATTACATTTGGTGCTTTAGTGCAACTTTCGTTGGAGGCTTTGCCAAGAAGCTCACTTCTCGATACTGACCGAGTAAGACATATTCTTGGTTTCTCTTGCAAAACGTTTGTTTGATTNGTAAGACATATTCTTGGTTTCTCTTGCAAAACGTTTGTTTGATTTTGTTTTCGTTTCTTGAAAAGATAACCCGTTATATCACACCGCCACTTTCACTTTTAAGCGGAAATAAACGTCAATCATTGCGCCGGGCATCGTCCAAAGAGGATTTTACCAATGCACCTGTTAGAGACAAAGACTTGCCTAAATCTAAACACCTTCCGGTGGGTCAAAGTGAGAGTGAGGAATCTGACGAAGGATTTGCATCAATGAGTAACTTCAGACAGACAGAAAAAAATGATACTACCATAGCATTGCCCTCTGTGCGAACTTCAGATCAAATTGCGTCCTTATACGGAGCGATGAGAGAGCAGCCCAATCTTGTCGCAGAAATGCCAGAGACAAATGACATCAAAGAGTATTTAACGGCTAGCTCGACTCAACGTAACTACAACATTTCCGACAGAACAATGGACGCAGCAGAGCTCTTTTCTGGTCACCAAATGTCTGAAGATCCTTTAAAATCCGGGAAGGAGTCTAAAAGAAAAGGTGGAAAGTCAATGTGGAGCATCTTGGATAAACCCAAGAAAAAGAAAGGGAAAAAGAAGGATGATCTGATGCTAAAGCCAAACTTTTAATTTCTAGATTTATTTTGTACTGTATTTGTCCATAAAACGAATATTAAAAATTTATTCAAGTCTCCCAGATATCGGATCTGGATTCATTGCTGAAATATTTGCCGATTCCATTGGTATTTGTGCCATTTGTGGAGTATCCGGCATACTTTGGCTTGGTTGCCTGGTGTCAATTTGTTTTAAATATTGCTTGAATTCACTAACACTTGGCTTGGCCATGGGATCCTGAATTGTCTTCATTAATGATGATGACGATGCCCACATATTTTTGAACGTTACGTGCACATCACTGCTATTGCTTGCTGGATCCTCCGTAGGGCTTTCTGGTAATGCCTAAAAAGACACAATCCAGACTTAACGATTATATTTTACTTAGCAACACGCACGATTTACGTTTGAGCTTACGGTTCTGTTTGCTATTTCGTCGAATGTCCCGATTCCAAGCTCTGTCCCTGTGCTAGAAACCGCTAATAATCCTAGAATTACGTAAACACACATTTTGAGTAGCTTCCATTCGAACGTTGTTTTTAAAAAGAGAGCAGCTATTATTGTCTGTAATCCGGCCATGAGTCAAATGCTCCTCATATATAATCAATCATTCAAATTGGATTCACGTATTATCGTTATATATCGTAATTCTTACAATCATATTTTTTATTGATTTGCTTCTTTTGTTCGTTTCATCAATACGTAATCAACAAGCTATGCATCATTTAGTCGCTCAAAACCAAAATATTTGGTTATGAGCACAAACACGCGTAATTTTATCTTCTGAGAACTTTCCAGAATTCTAGTTATATGGCGAATGAACAACATTTTTAACCTTTCACCGCCCATGAACGCACGCCCATAATATTTTCATCAGGAGTTTGCTGATTGCTGATGTGATAAGTTTTAAGTGCCAGTATACAATACAAGTTGCCCCAATTGTCAACCATTTTTTTCATACCGCATACAATTATGCAATTATGTTATTCAAGCAATGCAAATGTATGCATCAATCAATTTTCTTGTTAAGTAAAAGAGATGTTTAGAATAGATTATCCCTGGCAAAGTTTTTAAAACGTTTGAGATATTTATTTAGCAACTGCAAAATATTCATATATCCGTTACCTAGTGATTTTAATCAGATAAGTGTATAATCAAAGATGAAATCAGCAAGGGTCATTTCGCTCGCTAGATAGCTATATCATTGCCTTTTTCATCTTGCAAAGTCAGTTCAACTCACCTCTATGGTATTTGAAACTTTGGCTACATGTCGATAAATTCACAAGACGAAAGAAGATGCATTGTACCTAAGTTCTATCTCGTAAGGAAAGGTGGAACTATGCAACTTTGCTTGGACAGAAAGTCATTCCATCTTACATAGATGGCCAACAAATCTCTTTAGACGAAGAAGACTCGAAATGCAGCCAAGAGCCAAGCATCAAAACTGGAATCAGTTTTGTCTTTGATCGCTTGCAGGAAACTTTCATCCTCAAATAACAATAATCGAGTAATTCGTCTTGTTATTCGCTTTGAATTGAAGTCTTGTAGCCATAGCTAAATTAAATTTCTTCCTCCTCCGCCGGATCCATGATGTTATGTGAGAGTTTCATGAGCTTGGAAAGTTTATTGGCAAATACATTGCATTAATACTGTTCCATAGTGCATGATCCTGTATGCGTTTTTTCTCTACTATTGAGTACAAACAAACTCTTTAAACTCAAATCAAAGTTCATGCAAGCCCATTGGTTTATTTTACAAAAAGTATCTTGTATATATGTATATGTGTAAGAAAACCAATACACTCTTAATGAATGCTCAGCATGAACTTGATTTTCAATTTTATCTGTTTTTACCCCAGAGATATACCTTTTATTTCACAGAAGCTAAGAATAAGAATGTGTGCTTGCCTAAGGTTAGTTGGCCTGCCGACTCAAAAGTACAAATTGTGAAGTGAATATCTACAATATCGAACAGAAAATTGAAGAGCACGCATCAAAATATCACGCGTCATTACGCACTTCTCCATTGCTTCCGGAAATAATCAGTGAACCTTTGAAACCATGCTTTTTTAAGAGAAATAATCAAAATCGTTTCATTTCGAGCTGGCTCAAAGATTTCATTATTTCGTTTGTTTTCCACCTCATTTGTTTCCAGCAACAACTGCATTCCCTCCTCACTTGACTCTTATCTTCCCCAAAACATTCTATTACGCGTATTACGCCTCATTGACTTCAATTTTAGTCAAGTCCAACATTTATTTCTCCAAGTTGATTCAAGTTCAAGATAACATCTCAGTTTGAAATTGCATTGTTCCTACCACGCACTGAAAAAGAATGTTTTAGAAACAATACAATTTCTTGGGTGTGCACGTCCCAAACTGAAATTCAATGTTCATTTATTTCCCGTAAAAAAATGATGTACGACCGTATATGGAGTCGTGATCGTGACTTGATAAGGCTTACGCATATGAAGCAAAGAGAAAAAAGGAAACTAATGAATAGTCGTACTTACTTGACTTTTACTAGCTACTTTAGGAGCCGTTAAGCAGGAGTATCAAGTAGCCAGGTAAATGGAAAAAAAACAAGATCACGATTTTGTTTCGTTGTTACTTGGACGGAGAATGAAATTGATGATTGTAGACTGGAAGCAGTCACAAACTAACCGCCTTCGCGCCACCCTGTTATATGTTACCTTGTAAGTGCAAGTAGCTGACTTTGATGAGTCGTAATGAGGAGAAATTGAAACTTTAAAATCTAAAAGATGAGGTTTATAGACATACGCATGGATATTATAGCTGTGACGATATATGCATGGTTAAAAGGTTACTTAATACCGCGAGGACAAAACTGTTACGATCTTTTTTAATGGGAAAAGAGAGAATGCATTTCTTAGCAACTCAGGATGAAAAAAAGAAAGGGCGTTTTGTCAATCTAAAGAGGAAAATCATCAGAAGACTCTAGAGAAGTAAAAAAATATTTGTGATTTTGGTTCTGTGCATACTTCAGGGAGGTTTCTCTTTGTAAACTGCGCTTCTGGAAGCATAAAAGTAAGACGGAAGCTGCGCAGAATACAACGTTTATCAATTAAATTAAAAGTAAAGTGGCTAATGGTGACATAAAAAAATGGTCAACGAATGAAGAAGCAGTTTAGGCAAATGGATTTTAATAGATGGGCCACATGGTTCCATTTGATGTGCAAACAGGTATGTTGTCTTGTCTCATGGTGGCTCGTAAACTCGGAAAGCCCGTTTCTTTGTCACGGCACGGCTGTTAAAAAATATTTCCGAAGATGAACAAAGAGCTCTGACAAGAAAATCTACTTTTCTTAATGTTACTACGACGTTGAGTAAAGAGCTGCTTGCACTCACCACGGTGGCTTTTCTTTACCCTTTACCTGGTCACTGAAGTCAGCCATTGCCATTATGAATCATGCAGAGCAAACAAAGAACTGGACAGTAAAGACAAAGTGCTTCGGGACAAATATAGTTGCAATCAGTGATCAAAAGTCAAAACGTTACTAGGCCATAATATTTTTTGAGGTGATGTCCACATGCCATGAAATCTGACCGAATTTGGTTTACTACGTACAAATTTATTGCTGCAATTTTTGGATAGCCATAAAAGATGCAGCTGATGATGGTGCAAGTGATAAAATTGAGGAAAACACAATAATGAGAGTGTAATTGCCACAAAACTTGAGGATTTCAGATTTACTGTGATTTGTCCACGTTTTGCAGATATAAAGTTACGTTTATCAATAAAATCATAAACACTAATGAGAGAACACCCCTTTCAAGGGTTCTCCATTATGAGAGGGATGTGCTGCAATTAGCCTCCCGTTATACGTTCACACATCAGCGTACCTCTGATGTCCTGTCATGATGATCATTATCCTGCGGATCTTGAATTGAAAAGGTCTTAAATGTACCTTCCTCTTACTCGTGATCATAATGAAATGACAAACGAAATGAGTCAATGAGAGTAGAAAGTTTGGGATAATAATTACAGTTTCATTGTTGATGATGAAACATCTAATGTAATAATAGAGAGCAAGTAGAAAAGTTTATGCACCCCAACAACATTTGTATTTTGCAGATTAAATTCTGATTTAATGTGGATTCCAGGAGCAGAAAGTGTGTAAACATGTTACAAACTATGTACAATGACGCATTGTCAAGGTGTTAAAAATGAAATGTGTCATATCAGCACATTAGAAGAAAAAAAAATTCATCATTTGACAAAAGAATTTGTCGGGTTTTCTCCCTTCTTTACCTTCACACTTCCTGCCGACGTATCCATTCAGAGAATGCTCATAACAAAGATACTTTGCTTTGAAATTCATGACTTCCCGTGAGATTTCTGCTAGTTTTCTTTAGAGGGATTTTAAAAAACGTGATATTTTTAGCTTTTCTTGTGTGACAGTCATCCGGATGAGATAATATTTGGAAATGAATACTGGGTAGGGAGATTTCAAAAGAAAAAAGTCACGCATTTATTCATACACATTTTTACTGAATAACCTTCATGGACTGTGTGCAAAGTCAATATTGGTTAACCAGATGTTTGTGCTTTTCTTTCCATACCAAAATGACTTACAGGTCTACAATAGCTTTTACATTTTACATTTTTATCTCTAGGAAAGACTGTGAGACGGGTAAAAAACGAAGGCGTGTGAGCTCGAAAAGGTATTTCCTTTAAAAAAAGAACCATATTGATTTATACCATCCGAAAGTCTGAACAGAAATTGTCTCCATATTTTAGGAATGCATGAGATTCAAAATCAATTTTAGCTTCAAAAGGAAAAAAATTGTAGCAATGATGCATTACCAATCACTTCCTGTGATCATTTGAAAATACAGGTCGGATTCACGCCAACGTTGGTGTAGCCAACCTAGCTTCACGTGTAGGCGTGAATGCGGTCATTGACAAATTATAACTATTCGGTCGGAGGTTTGGAAGAAATCAATGTTATTTTTTTATCGAAGTTACCATTCCTGCCCCTAAAGAATCCCCACCTATTTCCTTAGTTATTGACCGCCTTATCCTCTTCTGGAAAATGGGCTAGAATATACGGTGCATTGTTGAAAAAATCGCTGTTTCCCCTCAAAATCCGCACAATCGTATCAGTGATAGAACACTAGTGACTTAGTGATGTTTGCCTTTGATTGTTCACGGGAATCCGCATTAATAAAAAATTATTTTATTTGTCTCTCTTGTCACCTCCGAAATCCAAAAAGCTCAGCTTAAAACATAAACACAAAAAAAGTCATTCACTGAACCGTGCCCTTAAAGGATTAAGGCTTTTACTGGTAGACATTTCGTGAGCGTATTACTTATACTCAACAGACTGAAAGGCTTTACGCTCACAAATTTGGTTACTGCCGATATGTCTGCAAAACACATGGCTGCTTGACAAAACAGTTAAAACTGGAGAGAAAGAAACGAAATCTTTTGGGATAATGAGTGTCAAGACTATGATACTTTTGTGCTGAATATTTTTACTGCGATGTGAGCCGTTAAGTCATTGTCTTTCGAAAAGTGAATGCCTGCCCAGTCCACGGTTATAGTAACAAAGACAACGGTTAGCAATATCATAGCACGTAACCCAAATGGATTAGCTCGACAGACTTTTTGTCTTGTAAATACGATTTTCTGGGTTTATTAAACTGAAACATTTTCCCCTAAAACGGGCAGTTCTTTGAAATCGTTAAAACTTTACTATGTGTTTACAGCCTAATGTCCTTAAACGTATTTTATTGCGTGTCATCAAGTCATCTTTAATTTTTTTTTCACAAATTTCATTAATCCCCGAAGCCTGCTCGTCGACTTATGTAGATCAATAACAATACGTTGTATTCTCTTCCTAGTTTACGAACAAAAAGGGTATAAACTTTATTTTTTACTTTGGAGAAGAAAAAAACACTATCCTTAAAATCGGTTTACGCCAAAAAGGGTCGCTTGTAAAAGCGAGAAAGATGCTGCGTCATAAAAGTAAACTGGACCAAAAACAGAATCAAAATGCCGCGTGCATCGGTGTTCAACCCTCAGATTTTGACTTTTGTCAAAAGAAAAATTCTCTCCTTAAGCCTGGATCTCTGAACTGAAAGGAGAGAAAAAAGGGCTTTTATACGGCATGCGGCAACAGATCGTCTTTCAGTTGTGTTCCAGGATTCACTCCAGACACATTTCTAGCTTTGCAAGCTTACTCGCTCGTTGCTTTCATTTGCTAGCAAAAGCATCTTGAAAGAATTACTATTTATCATTTTTTTGTGCGATGTTGTTCCTTTAAATAAAAAAATATAATAATATCACGATTTTTAAGTATTCATTTTCCTCAAACTCATTCAAAATGGCTCGTTTGCTCAATATTTTTGTGCTTTGTTGTGTTGGAGTGAAACTAATGTCTTGTGCATCTATAGCCACCACTTCCGGAGACGTTTCATCTCACGTGGATGACTGTCGGGCTGCATGTGCTCAAAAGGTAAAAAAAGAAGATAATTTTTTCACAGGAAATCTGTGACGCTATCCATTATGCTAATGTTTTCCTTTTCCCTGAGTCATTCATATTTGCCTAACGTTCCCATAAGAAAACGAAAATATTTCTAAGATTTTCGTTCTCGCAGGATATATAAATTTTTCAGGCTTTTTGTCACGTTTTCTTGCGAGGAAATATTTTATTTTTATTAGCATATTTAATGTGCTGTCTTGTTTGCGGAATATTACCAATTCCAGTTTTATCTTTTTATTTCTCCCGAGAAAAAGTTTTAGATGAATAGCTAAGAGAGAAAATAAAATACTCTATTCAAGATTTATAATAAAAATGTCTATTTATTTATTTCAGTTTGCCAAAACTTCTGCCAAGACTGCTGCTGTTCCAGGGAATCGTTGGAAGACTACATTGGTACGTCATCAAAACACTTTACCTCAGCGTCAGAGTGACAACGACTATCAAAGCGTACTTCCTAAATCAGCGAGTGGGAAAATTCGGAAGACGACTGTTAATGACCAGCCCGACGGTTTAATGGAGTGTTGGAACAGTTGCGAAATAGTAACCACGACGCAGCCTGCTGAAACCCAAGAAACCACAACGACATTTGCTGATAGTGAAATAAGTTTTGAGACTGAAATTGTTGAGGTACAGAGTGAAAGTGGTACTGAGGTGTATGGCGTTGCGGTGGAGACAACTACACAACTTGCAGAGGAAGTTGATGTGGCTACGGATAAAGCTGTTGTAGACATGCCTCTGGAACTTAAACTGGTGTCTCTGATTCA
Organism: Akabosia matsudoensis; assembly: GCA_019593645.1. Lineage (NCBI taxonomy): Eukaryota > Metazoa > Arthropoda > Collembola > Entomobryomorpha > Paronellidae > Akabosia > Akabosia matsudoensis. The sequence continues at coordinate 2,862 of VICI01003068.1, read as the reverse complement.
TCAGCAGAGCCTAGTTATCGCAGAAATTAAGTGGATTGAAGAGGGATTGTTCCCTGGAAAGCAATATTTGGTGACATGGGAGCTCACAGGAGGAGGCCTCAAAGGTCACCTTGTTACCGACACGAACAGTGTGACATTAAGTTTGTGGCCAAGTACAAGCTATAAAGTTCAAGTTGAGCCATTTAAGCTCAACCTTGACTCTGACGGGGAACAGCCAATGCCAACCACGGAGTCTGATGAGTCCAGTGCCCCATTAATTGTTGACACTAGCGTGGCATCATTTTCTCTGGAACATCCGTACGCACTCCTTGTCAGCGAGTACACCATAACTGACGGACAAGAATACGAAGGAGAACAAGAGCAAGAACATGAGCCCGTCATCCCCGAGGCAGCAGAAAAACGAGATCAATCAGACGACGTGTTCTTCATTAGTTTACTCTCAATTATATTAATGATTACGCTAATCACGTTAGCTGCCGTTTCCTGGCCACGACTACGAACTGTCACCTCCTTAGAATCAAAGGGAAAAGATGTTACTCTTCTCATTCCAAGCACGGGAGCTTCTTTGGAGAAAGAGTATAGTTCAGTGTCCGTTATTAGCTTCACAGATTCCTGTAGTGATACTGAAAAGTGTCGGCATTGTGTGCAAATCGCGTAGTAGATAAACATCCACGTTTGGAAAAAAGACTGATAACTTTGTACTATATAAATATGTATTATTTACAATGTAAAAAACTATAATCTCTATGAATCTCAATATGTATTTTACATTTACCGTTGAATTTTTGAATGTATATTTTTTAAATAGAAAGACAGTCATTGATCGATACTCATTTTGAATAAAAGTCACATACAAAGTAAATGTCACGAGTGTTTATCGCGTTGTATTCTATACGCGTATGTCTGTCATGTGTCAACTGCTGGGACAGTTTGGTAGCTGGATAAACTGACGTCATAATATTTTTGTCCATCTAGTCAGCCTGTATCACGTTCGTCACAAGGGAACAGTACAACATCCTAAGTCCATCTTACATCTTAAAAGTGTTTTGGTCGCTGTTTGTCATCCATGAAAAGGTCTCTGAAGAAACATATCCACACACGCATGTTTGGAATACGAAAAATGACTCAATACCCTTGGCAAATTGAAACGGTAGGAAGGGATTCATGATATTCAAATTTTCACCGGGATACCCGAAACACGTCGTAGGTGCAAGGTCCTAGACGGAGAGGAGCATTGATTTAGTTTTGAGATAGAGCAACCCGAAAGATTGACAATGATATTAAAAGATTTTTGAGATATTTTCTTTAAGATTGATTGCATTGTTCAGTTATGGGTTAAAGTCGATATTCAAAAGAGCAAGGGATTAAAAAGATTCTGGGAACCACGAATGAAATCCAACCAGTTATTAATGTAATAGGCTCAATTAAATTGGACACTCTTTAATTAATAACATTCAGTGCAGGCAGATGAAATCTATTCACGAAGCTCGAAACAGAGTCTTTTTGAGTTAAACAATTTTGTATCATTGCATTTTGTCCAGAGATGATGACGGATTTTAGGATCTCACACTGCTCATCATTGAAGCATATTTATTCCTGAGTGGTTTAATCACTGGTGCGTGCAAGCGTGCATCATGGCACTCCATTAACATCTAGTAATTTAATTACACCCCCGTTTGAATTTCAATTTTTGCTTTATTTATGTATTTGCCCTGCCCACACAAGATATTCAATATTGCATGATACTTTTTCTCTGCCTTTGGTATACCAACGGATTGAAGACTTCATGGCCAGAGGATTATTGCGATACAGTTCACGCTATCGTGTTCCAAAAGTGTTTATGCATTTTTAAAATCAATTTAAAATAGTTACCAGGGAAAAGTATGTCAAAACATTTCACAATCAAATCATAGCATGTATCGATCCAACTAACTGCCCTTAAAAAGACATATGCACTTGAATTATTAATTTTATTGTGCAACACGTTTCTGGTACTCCGTGCCTGGTCCATACGCCAATGGTGCTGATCATGAAACAAAAAAACCAAGGAACGATTCTATTTTGAGTCTTGCTCCAAGTATGATTGTACAACGTCAACCTCGACAAACCTCCTGTGGATTTGTGTTTTATCAACAAATTATCTTAATGCCCCAGGGGGGCTCGAACAAACACTGTATCATGTCAGGTAACGCAACGCAGAAGGTTAATGATGATGCACTCCAGGGCTTGAGCCTTAAAAATAACAATATTCAAGATACAATTTCAATATTAGTTTGTTGTTTTTTACAACTGACAGGGTTAAAGTGGTTACACAAACACAAACCGTTCTTCGTACAAATTAGGGAAGAAAAAAAAACATATTTTCCGTTTCATTGCAATAGAATGCTAAGTATCCTTAAATGTTGTCATGAAAACAAATGAATATAATTTTTAGTTTAAATTTAAACACCCTAAAGGGTTTCTCTTGTGAAATGTAGCCACAAATGGTTGTGTTCCAGTTTAATATGAAATGTTTTGAGGAAGTAAGAAAAAATCAAGATTAAGACTCCTACACATGAAGATTTTCGTATTGTCAGTTAACCCTTTAGGTTTCTAAACTGTAATGCAATTGTACAAAGTATAATCCAATATCATGAGTTTTTTTTACCATTTCAAATGCTGACAACTTCATTGTTCGCTCGTTTGTTCTTTCTTTTCAATAAACGGTGGTGCAAAGCACAATGCCTCTAGTAAATGTGACAAATGTCTATTGTAAATAGTGATGGAACTCTTTCAAAGTCTTTCAATTCAGTCATTCCTTTCAATTCAAAGTCTTTCGAAAGGAATTACTCTTTCAATTCCTTTCAAAGTGCCGAACTAAGT
>VICI01003067.1:0-14351 GCA_019593645.1 Akabosia matsudoensis | reverse complement strand
TATCAATAACTGCAGAAACAGAAGCCTTCTCTACAGAAAGCAATGCATTACTTAAATGTCGCTCAAACTTTGAATTCCTTGTCACCGACCATTCCGAAATTGCTTGTCTATTTAAGAACACACGGAACTTTACCGAAACGACGTTCGTCTTCTTCCTTTTTGCACTTTATTATTAGCATAAATCTATTTTTTTTCACTTTGCCTTCTCAAAAAAAGGTAATTGATAGTTTGAACTCGTAAAAACTAACAAACAAAATGTTTGCAGCGTGCACAGCTTCGAAGACTGCACATCAGCTGGTGTTTACCTGTTGTAGATTCGTAGCTTGAAAGCACCCCTTCAGCAACAACGTCCACCACGCTCTATGCCAAGACAAAGACAGAGCCAACATAATCCATGAAATGAGCTCTATTTCTACCGTTTATTTTGAAGATTGTTTTACACTAATTAACAATTAAATAAAAAATGTGGCCCGATTTAAAAAAAAAATCTTCAAAATAGAAAACTATTATGCAATGTGCATTAGGCAAAGCAAGCATTCAAGATCATGCGAAAATACATAATTTAAATAAAAGTGTCAAGTCCTTGGAAGAATCCGTCTTGGTCAGCTCCATCAAATTCATTTCAAAAGAATTTTCTTTGTATGAATCCCTTGTTTTCATTTTCTACAGTTTTCTGTTTTCACCACCACAAGACCATATCTCTGCTTTTGCAGATTTGAGTTGAAAAACGGTTTTCTCGTTTCAGAGTTGGTCTTCCTGCTTAGAAAATAGAAAAAACTTTCCAATTTACTTGCTGAAAAAAATGCTGAAATTCCTACTAAAACACTCACTAACACTCCACGGTTTTTGTTTTCCTATCCTGTCAATGTAAAATATGCAACGCACTAGTAGGATAAAAAACTCAAGACGACTCAAACAACAACACGAGAAAATCAAATTCGTAAAAAAGAAACTCGAGTCGCACGTACCGGTAATGTATTTTTTCTGCTTTGCTGTACTCGAATCGAACCAACTGAACAGTACAGAAAAAATTTGTTTGGGGTGTCTGTACAAATGTTTTTGCCCATATGGATGCTTTAACGTAGAATAGGGTGGTTTCATGATAAACGTTCAGAGCTGGGCCGCATAACTTGGTCTTGTTTAGGGACAACGTTGGTCATGAAGAGACCCGAAGAGGGCAACTTGTACAAGGTGAAAAGCTGATGCAGGAGTATAAAAGTGCTGAGTAGCAAATGAGAGTTCGGCTTCCAACTAGAAGCCCACAAGCTTTTGGGGTCCTCCATCACCGCTTTTTTTCACTTCATGTCAGTCACGTTCACCTGTCTGAATAACATTAAAAGTATTTTATTTTTCAGCTGGACACTCAAGTTGACGGACAATTAATTTTAAAAGTTAAGTTAGTCAGTGATTTGGTCGATAGATGAAAAGGTAGACGTTTTTTTTTTTTTTTTTGAAAAGAGGAATGAAGGAGTGACTGCTGAGTGCTGGTTGTGGACAGTTTGTATTGACGGTGCTCCGGAATCCGGAAACTTGTGGAGTAGGAGATTTTTTGAGTCAGACGAGAGGAGAGAAGAGGAAGCTTGGAAAGTAGTTGATCATAAGCGGTTGGAGGAGGTCAATCTCAGAGGATTACATAGTTTTGTTTAACCCTTAAGTTGACACCACAAGCAAGTTTACAACTGTAAAGATGTCTCATGCTCAGAGTCAGCAGTCTGTGGTAAGTTTGATGAGGATAATAATGTTAACTGAATGACATGCTTGCTGGCTCATGTAATCTAACTTGGAATTTTTAAAAATATTTGACTCGGTAGCAATTAACATTAATTATTTTTGCATTAGTTCAAGCTTTACCAAACCGTAATTGATGATGTTGTGAATGGAATACGGGAAGCATTCCTCGATGAAGGAGTAGATGAACAGGTGCTCCAAGAACTCCGTATGTTATGGGAATCCAAGCTTATAAGCACGAAAGCTGTTGACAGCTCAACGGATAATCCCAGCCAAGGTGCTACTGGCGGAAATACAAATTCCTCTACCACTGGCCGTAAATTAATTCATTCATTTGATATTCATATCTACTTGCTGTAATAATATTGGTGGATCTTTAATATTTTTACCCTGTTTTATGTATCGACAGAAGCAACAAATGGCCATTCGGACAACACCGCAAAAGCCGTTCCAGCAGCAGCAGCTCAAGCGAATCCTGGTCAGCAGCCACCACCGAACCCACCTTCAGCAGTTCTTCCATTGGACCCTAACACTCAAGTTCCTATACAAATCACTATGCCACGGCTGGCCGCAGATCCTCCCAATTATCAGCGTCAGATAACCGTACATGTGCCTGCGTCATGTATTCAGTCCAACAAATTGCAGGTAAAATTTTCAGTATATATTTTTTTATTTTCCCGAGTTGCGTCTATGTATGCAAAAGGATCTAAAAAACGTTTTCTTTTACCTTTGCAGGACATCCTCTCTCTTCCTGCAATTCAGGCGACTTTATCGCTTCCTCAGGAACTGGCTACGGACCAACTCCAGCGACAAATTAATCAAGCCCTGCAGAGTGCAGGGTTAGTGGATGGACCTCTTGCAGGATCTGCTGTTAAGCCAGGTTTTGCTCAGGTTGATGGACAAGCTGCAGGCGGTGACTCCAGTGAGGACGAAGATGAGGTAAGACAAGAAAATAATGGTATTTGCGCTGTAGGCGACAATCTATAATGATCATCTTGCTCAAAAATTGACACTGTATGACGTGTTTTTATGGTAGGATGACGACGACGATTGATGATCTCGATGATGACGCTGATGACAGAGATGACGAAAGGGAAGAAGAACCTGAGGACGAGGGCCAAGATGAAGTAAGAACACCTCCTTTCGTTGTTGACCAGTTTACGGCGACAATCTGAGTGAATCGGTTTAATGGGTAAACGTATGCTTTCTTCTGCGATCTAGGAACCACTTAACTCAGATGATGACGTATCGGACGCGGAAGGTTCCAGTGATAGATTGTACGACATTGAAAATGTTGTCGTCTGTCAATTTGATAAGGTAAGTCTAAGACAGCGTAACCTGGAATGTCGTTAGCTGTGAATCCGCGACTTTCACGTATGTTTTTGTTACTGTCCAAATTAATAATTCCTTTTGTGGTAAATGTTTTTCTTAGATTACGAGAACAAGGAATAAGTGGAAATTCCACTTGAAAGATGGAATCATGAATCTTAACGGAAAAGACTTTGTTTTCCAAAAGGCAACTGGAGATGCAGAGTGGTAGTTTTATGGTACTTGATACAAACCGATTTATAACAAAAAAATCATTATCACTTCGACGGGAATATACTATTTATAATTAATTAACTAACCAATATATTAATAGATCACATATTATTATGTAATTTCGTTTTCGTATAATTGTCAAGTAATGGTTATCTTATGTTTACTACAAACTTTACAAAAAAACGGTCATGCCTTCACTATCGCATTCAAAGGGATCGTTTAGCTGTCTAAAAAAGTTGTATGAGGTAATTGGCTCTTTGTAAGCCAGAAATAAAATCGAGAGTTTGAATAATATTCCTCATGTACGTCTACTTTCGTAAGTAGTCATTTTTTATGGTGGCAGTTGTCAACTACAAGCTATGTTTTCATGTTTCGAGAATATTGCCTCAAAATGTGATGCATTTGCGTAGGCGTAGTCACAAAAACACATTTTCCTCTCTGCGCTGGAAAAAATTTAGGCACATTCATGACGTCATCATCATCATCCATGTTCCCAAACCCCCGTAACAATGCCTTCCCTCCACGTTCGATGAAAAACGCTCTGAATGCTGCATCGTCATCCAGGCACGCCAAGGTTTTGCGTCTTACGTCCATGAGGATTATCGGGTTACAAAAAAGGAGCCTAAACTGACAAAGTTTTCCCTTGTCAAATACCTTGAACCGTTTCCTGAAGGGCTTAAGTACTACTATAATACAAATTGACACATCACTACATCAGTCGGCATTAATTTATGAGTTTTTCCTGCGGGTGTAAAACAACAAGTCAGGTCAATTGAAAAAGAAAACGAGCGTCTTTGATCAACTTTCTCCTTATCAAGAAATAATAATAAATGATATATTTGCTCCGTCTACTACTTAAATGGAGATCAGGATTTGAACTCAAGACGGATTTGCTTTAATAGTTTTAAACTTTTAAATCCAATTACAAGTTTCAAAATAGGCTTATATTTTGACGCTGAAATATGAAAGTTGAGTTGGCATTTTGACGTCCATTTGGACAAGCGTCCACGCTGCTTGACTCCATTCAAAGGCAAAACTAACGCATGTAGCCAGCTCGACTCCCTCCTCTGCTCGGTATTCTCTTGCTTGGGTGTTCTTTGAGAGGCTAGCTGCTTTCCTTGTTTCTTCCTCTCTTTCTCCTCTCCCAACGCTACTTTCTTCAAAGTCGTACAAATGGAAACGTTGTTTTATGTCTACGGATAGCGTTCGCTTTTCTTTTTTTGCCTAGCGGACATATATATGAGGCGAGGAGCTCCAGTCAGTGTGCTCAGTTGATCACGTATACTTGTCCCAACCAGTCTGTAGGGAAATAAAACTGTATTTTTATGAAAGAAAATCAAATCACTCACAAGTTTATGTACACATCAAAAGTATTCCTACTTTCAACAAGAAAAAATATCGTCACAAACACAAAACATCAATTCAGTATTCAGCTACAATTCTTAACAGAGAAATCACTTCATATCTAGTTTCACCCAGCTAGTGCTTTCGAAAGAAAACCAGAGGAAAACTAACTAATCATCCATCCAATCCAGAAACACGGATTTTTTTTTTCGTACGAGTTAACAAAGTCTTTTTGATTTTCTGGCTAATCAACATAGTTTCAACAATACTCGTTGCTTTTTCAAGCAAAGACAAATTTCCACCATATCATAAAAAAATTTCGACACATATCTTCGCATAAAAGAATTCCTAAGAAAAAGATCATATCAAATTGATATTTCAAATTACCAGTTGGATATTAAGACTAAAAAGCTTCAAACTACAAATCATATCAATACAAAAACTGTCGCTACGAAATTTGGACTTTTCAAGTGCTTCAGTCGATACCTGAAAAGATTCAGTCGTAAAGAAAATTGCTAAAGATTTCAATTTAAAGTGGCCTGCTTAAAATTTAAAAAAAAAACAAAGCAACATTAAAAGTAAACCTGACTTTAAGTGCCCGTTAACAGAATACTCAGAATATATCCGAAGTTGGGAAAGAATTTTTATCTGTGGGGAAATTTGAGACATCTTTTACGGAAGGAACAAGGATATTTCGGTGTCGCTCTTGCGAATCTTTGAAGATTACCCCTTCAAGAAAAAGTAAACCTTTTCAGGTGGAACTAGAGTGGTGAAGCTCGTTTGTGTTTTATCTTCCGTTGCGAACGCTGTCTGGTTCAACGAGTTCAATCAGCAATTCCATTTGTTGATCTGTTCTTCTCTGTCGTAGAGGAATTTTCTCTTCATAAAGGTCTTGGTAAAAAAGAATGATTGGCAAAATGTTGGGAGGTGGTGCAATTCTTTCCCTTCTATTCGTCGCCTTCAGCTCATCCGCAGTTTACTCTATTGATCTTCAGCGTTTATATGACATGCAGAAAACCAAAAGAGAAGGTAAGTCTATAAGTTTCAAAATAGCAGATGTCGAAAATACTCTGGCATTTTCGCATGGCATTTACTACTCATACTGACCTTCGTCCATGAAATTAGTTGCCTACAACTAGAAATACTAAAGGTACCAGATACCTACTCTACATCCACAAGGACCGGCCGCTATAGCCACGCAAAATGTAAATTGCTGGGTGGTAGTGTCTTGCGTGTTATTGAAAATAATTTAACAAAACTAAAGATTTACAAGAGATCGTTCCATTTTTCTTATTCCCATGCATGAATTCATCAAACCCATGACGCCCCAAAAGAAGAAAATCTTCGACGTCTTTGTGTTGATCATGCGGTTCTGTGCTTGCTCATAGCTTTAGGACATTTTTACATGGACAGGGAGTACATACTTGAGAACATTTTGACTTTTCTCCTGTGAAAAGAAATTTGTCTGAAGAGCTTTTAAAAATATGGAATAATTTACATTCAAAATGGGACAAATGGGAACCGTCCACGCTAAGTTATATTCATCATGTCAGTGACGGGGAAAATCCTGACTAAAGAATTTATAAAATTGATTTCATTCCAACAAATGTTTTATTTTCAAAACCCGTAATCCGCAAATGTTTTTTTTTTCTTTTAGAAATGCTACAAACTAAATAAATTGTATTTTGCAAAACGCCAGAGTGAATTTCGAAAGCAACTGTTGTTGTTGCATCCACGAGCGAGCGACCGCAAAGGAACAAACGCGTTGTTATTATTGTTACTCCATCCATTATGAAGTATCGTCAGTTAACGTTTGTCATATAAAAAGTGACTATACTTTGGGAATTATACATACGTGCATGTCACAATTTAGGTTAATATTACATCGGAAAAGGTTCATAAATTTGCGAGAAACTTTTTGCCTGCACGCTATAGAAAACTAAGCGCTCATGTAATACTAGCATGCTCCTGATGCACAACTACGTCCTGCAAACGGTGAGGTAATAACTTTGAGAAGTGTATTCAAACATAAATAGTAGGTTGCTCAAACAAAAGGTCCAGACACTTTACTTGTTGGACAGAAATGAAAAGAGAAAAAAAAAACTCTGTCATAAGTGGCACAAAAGGAAAGTTGACGGAAGTTGGAAAAGCCTCGCACTTTCATTTGTTGCTTTTTGTCGCTAACTGTTTCTACAGGGCACCCTTTCTCCTACATACATTCAAAACTGTACATTTGTTGCAAAATATGCGTATTTTCCTCTATCATTACGTTATACAGTCAAACCTGTCTATAAAAGGCATCCAAGGGCGACAAAAAAGTGCCTTTACTAGAGCATGTCTCTTAAAGAGTTGGAAAAATACATGAGATAAATACAGATTGGACGACAAAAATGATACCTTTATTAGACAGGTTCTTTTATAGGACTGCCTTTAATATACAGGTTTGACTGTATATCCTTCGCGCAGCCTGGAGTTGGTACCCGCTGAGTTTTTCTGTTTGTTTTATCGATGTGGGAATCGAAGCAAAGCAAAAATAACTTCATGAAACTGCCAAAACATAGACTATAAATATATATTATTATTAGTAATAGCTTGGATGAAGGAGAATAACAAGATTTCATTGTTGGGTGACTCTATCCAAACAAAAATTTAAATTATATGTGTATCTTTGAGAATGTTATTTATGTACGCGGAAAACCCAAGTTATCATGTTCATTCTAAATGTCGGCTTTTCTCATGAACAGAATAAGGAGGAAAAATAACGAAGAAGAATGTTCCTTGTAAAAAAAATCAGCGAGTACCAAACCCTCCAGGTATAAAGATTATACTTGCCTTTTTAGTTATTTTCTTCCTCTATGGATCTTTTTTTTTCCTCTTTGATACCTCAACAAGTAAATTTTTTAAGCCTCGACATGACATTTTGTTCACGTAAAATTTATGTTATGAAATTGGCACAGAAAAAAGAACGCTGGTGTGTGTGTGTCACTCTTCTGTTTGTGAGTCTAGCTCAGGTACTTAAAGGAATACATAGAATAATATAGCAAGCTTTTAAAGGAATACATACAGAAATTATGCCTTTATTAGACAGGTTCTTTTATAGGACTGCCTTTAATATACAGATTTGACTGTATATAGTGTGTACTCAACTTTGTTGCAAAAGAACGTTAGAATAGAAGTTGTTTTGAAATTTTACTTGGAAAATATTATTCATTTTTCTTGCCATCATTTTTTATGTAGGAGAGAACTGCCATCCCTATCAGCCATTCAAATGTCCTCATCCAGAAGGAAAGGGAAAGTGTATCTCCATCCAGTATTTGTGTGACGGTGCCCCAGACTGTCCTGATGGGTACGACGAAGACTCCCGGCTTTGTACAGCAGGTAAGAAGAATGATAAATGGGTGGCACAAAAACTCTGCCAACTTGTTACCAGCACTCTACCTATTCTGTTTTGCACGTTCTTCCTGTGTCCTAATATCTCTTAATTTCCTGCTTCTCTTGACACTTATCAAGTCATAGTTTTTCAAGTTACACACACACAACGTGTGCAACAGTACAGAACATTTTTCTTGTTGTAATGTGCTTGTAAATAAGTGCTGCTCCCCAGCTTGCTTGATTTCCTTTGCCAAAAATTACTTTGTCGAGGTGCATTATTTATGCAGCCGCTTGAGATGAAAGCTTGCTAACCATCTTGCATTATTCACCGAGTGCCATATCGTTTCCCACAAAGTTACTACGCAAGGTTATATGCCTAGATGTGCCTGTACGTACTGGGCATTTCAATGTCGACCGAGTCCCAATTTCAGTTCTTTCCCCCCTCCCCCCCCCCTTTTTGAAAACCACCAACTTTCACTCACTTGTCGTTGTGCTCGCTGGTTTCATCGCTCTTGCGTTTCGACGAATAGATGGTGAGGTCTATGAATAACAAAAAGGCCACAGGATATTGAGGGGAACAAAAATTTCAATAGACTTTTACACACGTTCCCTGCAACACGCCTAGAGTTTTTTTTGTACTTGAACAGCTCAACTGGAATAACAAAAAGGTACACCGTGAAAACTGCATGTTCATTTTCAAATTCAACAGAGAAGGCTATACTTGCTTCGAGATTGGTATTCATGTTATCATCATCCTGTAACCATTCTGTCATTTGAACAAGCGAGAGAAACATTTTCCTGTCCATTACGTTTTAAATTCAATTGCTTTGAAATGTCGGGTGTACAAAAGAGACGCTTCTATTTACACTGAAGTGGTGAAAGTAATTTGTAAAGTAATCGTCACTCCACAAGTTTGAATCATCATGTTGAGTGGTTCGGATTTGGAGAGATAACAACCGATAAAACTGCGGACAAGTTGAATAAACTTAGGTTCTCGGATAATACGGTGACATTCTCATGAACTTTGATCTGTGCAAATGAACAGAACCGAGACGAGCGTATGCTTCGTCTAGAAAGATTTATAATGAGTTGTGTAGACATATGTTGGAGCCATATCAGGACAAAAAAAGGGTAGTTTCCGGGTGACTGCACATGCGAAACGTACAGATTTTCCAGGAATATTACATTATGCATGAAAGTGCAAAATGGAGTAGGGATTCGCAATGACGAACATCGATTTTACCAGCGTACCAACTCGCTTTGGGTGACTCTTTGAGTGCGGAATACATCACTGGGAAGTTTTATGCCCGAAGGGATCCGTCATCAAAAGCTTAATTTTGAAATGTCTGCTTGATGGAATATAACGATGCTACCTAACGGATAAAATCCTCACTGCCTTTTTCGGCTTTAAAAGTTCCAAATTATTGTAAATATGTTATGATTATATAGCACACTAAATTTCGGCCCCCAAAAAGTTTCCTGTTTCCTGTACTGCTCTACTTCGCGCTACTTTTATTCTTTTTTATTTTGAAAGGTGCCCATTTACATAGCTATAATGTAAACCATTTTCCATTGTATTCTCAAGAGAGACACAAATTATTTAAGTCCTGAAAGACAGTTAGATATTGTTCAAAAGTAGCAGTAAAATAACACGTTACTCCTGAGCAGACACATTTCCTGTGCAGAAAGCTAACAGTCTTTTCCTTTCCATTTATGTTCTTCATTACGTACAACATACGTTGACAAAAAGGAGAAAGTATGCAATGCTTACCCATAAAAAGCTCAAACAGGTCGTCCATTATGTATTTAGAGTTTTTTTTGCGACTTTGTCCTACTTCGACATTCCCTCCAAATCATGCTCAACTTTATTTTAGGCACATTCCCCATTTTTTATCTGGCAAGCTAAGTTTACTGCGTAGTTTTGTTGTTGAAGAGTGTTGTTCTTATCTGACTGCACATTTATCATTCCTGCCAAAGGTGTGACAATGACTATAATACCCAAAGATCAGAATTGTGGGGTAGACATTTACAAAAGACAATAACAAGGAAAAACAAGGATGTGCAAGGACTATCGCTTGTGCATCTCCCAGTTGATTCAGCTTTTTCCTATACGATGCTTTTGTGTTATAAAAGGCTGCTTAAGTATCACATTATTTAGCTAAAGGGTTCTACTTGGGTATGATGGATATCAAGATATCATACTTCCTCATCGTAAAGTAAAACACTAACCGTAGCAGCTTTCACTTTACCTTGTTATCATTTACATCAACAGGGAAAGCCTTTTTTTTGTCAGTTTTACTCGTCATCGGGACGTAATAAAAGTTTTATGTTTCACCTCTATTATTACATTCATGGCGATCTGCAAATTCAGCACATTTTTCACTACGGTCTACATTTTTGCGAGGATGTTGACAGTTTCAGGATGGGAACTGAATAGTCGTTCCTGACAAGCTGCCTTGAATTAAAGAATTCAATTGAAATGAAGATGCTTTTTACACTTTATCCATAACCGTTTATGCATGAATGAATCTAGTTGTAAACTTTCAAATTCATCTCAATCATCCATACATAAGACCTCGTCCAGTACAATAAAACAGTTGTTCATGACTCTCGCAAAAGTCTATTTGTATTGACGGTACGTTGTAGTCAAACGTATTGATTTCTCTCTTATTGCCATTGAATAAAACACAAAAGTGAAATATATTTTCGGGAGAAAAAATTGAAACTCAATTAATTCCTGAGCGTACAAATTAAAAATGTAAGCAATCAAAACAAGTACGAAATATTCCAGCTTGTAAGTACGAAAGCATCCAGATCCTAGCCTAGGTAGAGCCTTTTATATTTTTAGTAGTGTTTAGTACAAATCAATAAATTTTTCGCATGAGGTCAATGATAATCAATTATGGAGAACGTGAAGACGGCTTGCAAATTGGAGTTGTACTAAATATACTCATTGTTTTTTTACTTCTATAAAGAATAGAATAATATTTAATATTTATAGATGGAATACTGTGTTGTGATTTCCTTTTCAGGTTTACGAGAGTTAAAATGGTTTAAATTTGTTGAAACCGAAACTCAATTCTGATGTTTGGTGCTATTTCTCGTCGTTTTTGACTCGCCTTTATTTCAAGTTTTGAATTTCATTGATCCTTTCATGTTCATTTTGATTAGTGAGTTAAAATCCACAAACTGCCCTGATCTTTAGAACACACTGAAGGCAAACTTTACACTATCTGTTTCCCTTTTTGTATCGGAATTGAAGTAATCACATCTGCAAAACTATTTTCAAACGATCCGACTCATTTTCCATGACTCACCGTCTACAATCCCTCATCAAGGAACTAGAAAGTTTCCCTAATCAAAAGTACAAAACTTCACGCACGAGAAATTCTTTTAGTGAAACAAAAACATGAAAAGGTTCAAACTAGATGTAGGGAGATTGTGGGGAATAATATGGATTACAAAAAAAATTAATGCATATTCATACAAAACTTGGATATCCAACACATTCGGCTGAAAGGGAAAGCGGTGGAAACGAGTTGGTTGAGCTTCTATTTTCAGTATAAATGTGCTCTTAGGGAAATCATTGTGTTATTACAATGTCTTCCCTTTTCTCATCAATCCTTTTCAGGAAAGACTCGGCAGGAATTCTGTCTTAATTAATTACAGCTCTTCACTTTATCGTACTCAAATAGCTACACGAAGAATGCAGCTTGTAAACTTTCTATGAGAACTTTGCGTATGTATATGCCAGAGCCCTGTACATCGTTCGCAAAAAAAAATCTTATTTTATAAAGCAAGCCTGGCTGTGTGCCCTGTAAATGCCACTCTCAAACATCGGATGATTGAACCCTTCACCAGAACTTGTTGTAATAATAGCAGCAGTTATAATTACGACATAGGCAAAACTTTCCCTATTGTACTGTTCATAAACTTGCTTGTATCACAAATGCTCGCGGAGTGCTATGTCACCCAAAGTTCTTCTTTCCCGTAAAATTTCACCACCTGTTATGCGTCACCACTTGAGGATGGTATGGGACTTATAATGAAACCTGAAACGAGCAAAGTTTTGCTGGCATTCTGGAATATTTTTCCTGTCTGGTATCCCACTCCAGACTCGTTAAAATTGAAACACGACTACTATTGCCAATGTTTTTTTAGATTAAATTTTTTAAAAAAAATTCCGGTTTTACAGAACAAAGCCGCTGAGAATTCCGACATGGACGGTTTNTTCCGGTTTTACAGAACAAAGCCGCTGAGAATTCCGACATGGACGGTTTAATAAGTTTGCCCGTTAAGTATTATCACTCAGTTATAATCAGAAGAGAAAAGTCGGGAATGAGAGTGTTTCTGATTAGTTGGAAGGCAGTTCTTGTGATGATAAGGCTTCTTATCAGAGAGAGGGAGAGAGAGGTGGCCAAACGGTTACCGAGAAGTTAAACCGCTTTGCGACACAACGAAACAAGAAACATTGGGACTAGGATGATGATGACATTTCCCATGAGTGAATATAAATTACTGCTAATTCCGCACATGGAAAGCCATTCGCAAAACCTTATACGTGATGACGTTGGAAAAGTCGTACAGCACATTTATCAAACTAAAGTGCTTCCACTCTACTCCTATTACTGTTACTTTGTTGTCGTTAGCTAGCCGTAAAGTGCACCCTTTAGTTAGTGTCATTCTCTGGCTTGCTTTCAAACATAAATGACTCTGTCCAGCCCACGCGGTATAAATCAAGAAATTAGATTATTCAAGAAAACAGCTCACGTAGGAATTAAAAATAGTTTTTTATGTAACATAACATACCTATTCCTTGGGATTGAAAGGCGGGGGAAAATTGAAGAAATTACATATACCCCGCACCAAGTTGCTTCTATAGTGTTCCCATTTTTTGCGGCTTTAGTGGTGCTGATTTGGTAATGTAACGACTTTTAGTTCACAGAAAACTTCGACACTTGACTAGTAGTCGTGTGGGTGGGTCGCCATAAGTCTAATGCGTCCTTGCAAACGCAGACCACTTATCCAGCGAAAAAAATATCCGCCGATTTCTACAAAAATACGTGAAAAAAACCTTTTAATTTAGTGTTTCGACTTTCGATGAAAATCGACAAAATTTAGACTCCAAAGAAATGGTTCTTTTCCAAAAAAAAAAGTTGATTACCTGTCACCTCCACAGTCAATGTAATCAAAATGAATGTTGTGTCGCAGAAAAATGGCTTTAACGTTATTTTATTACTGCTTTGCTTACCTTACCTAATACCTTATCAGCGTTTTTCTTTTAAATGTCCCTCATAATAATGCATGCTTTTAGGGGGAAGTAATCTTAACAGTTTGATCTGACATTTTTCATTGAGTCGGAGCATGTCGTAAAAATGTTCGCCTGGTTAGTTCCCGTGAAAGTGACGTGAATTTAATGGTATATCTTTTTTTCATTTCATTTCATTTTGACATCCAATTTATAATCATTACTTTGATTAAATCGTAGTAAACATGCAAATTAATTACAAATTACACGTTGATGTATGTTCACTAAATGTGTACAGCTACAGACTACAAAATCAAATTCTTTCTGATATGCCTGTCACAATTACATTTACTTATTTGTTGCAATTACCGCTTGTGTTTTCCGTTTTGTTTTTTTAGATTTTGTGTTGCCTCAAATGTGCATATGGTGTAGTATTATAATGTACTTTTGTGTATATTTTCAGCCAAACGACCACCCGTGGAAGAGACTGCGAGTTTCTTACAATCCCTTTTGGCAAGCCACGGTCCAAATTACCTGGAAAAGTTGTTTGGATCGAAAGCACGAAATGCGCTAGCACCCTTGGGTGGAGTCGACAAAGTTGCGATTGCATTGTCAGGTAAGATACCTTTTTAGATATCAAACAAATGAAGATCAGATTATAAACTTTATGTGCAGTGTTTCGCTCACATTTTTGTAAAAAAAATGGGTTTTCTTTTACAAAAAACTGAGGGAAAATCGGAATTTTCCTGGAAAAAAGAACAGTGAGCCATTATGATATGCGTGGGACGTGGAAGGAGCTTGTACATAACTGTAAAATAAATTGTTACTAGATGTGTTGCGGATAAGCCCAACTGTATTTTGAATACGCTTTGCATCCATCCATAAAACATTCAGCCACACAGGATGGACACAGCGATAATTATTCTGGTTGGTTTGCCAGCGCCAAGTTACAAACATCTGAACTGATACAATCAAACTGATATAAACTCGCCTCCAAAATCTTTCAAATTGAGTGAAAGCAGGCGCACTGTGTTGAATAAACATGGATTACCAACTAGACAACAGCTTTTTGGATACCGTAAAACTTCTAAAGATCGCCCCCGGCGAAAAATTGAAA
>VICI01003066.1:0-14359 GCA_019593645.1 Akabosia matsudoensis | reverse complement strand
ATATGGTGCTGGGCAAAACGCTAGCGTATACTAATATTTATATTCCTCTCAGTGAAAGCACTCTGAAGACTTGTACTATTTTATGAGCTAATTTACAACATACTTACAATAATTAACTGAATAAATTGCTCCACGCAATACCAAAGAAGAAGACAGCTCTACAAGAGAACAACAGGCTACCATCGAATTCGTGGGACAATTTGCTGTAGAAATAGGCAAGGTCTTCAGGGGGGCCGTTTAAGCGTAAGCTGTGCTGTTGCTTAGTTGTGAATGTAATGCGTAGTTTGCACAAAGGGAATACTATGTGATGAGAATTATCATTTTGATGAAGACCATTGTGAATGTGAACACGAAAGGACGCAAATAGTAGCGAAGAACGTAATAATAAGGGAGATTCTTCGACGAGATAAATAAGCCAATTATAATTTTCTCCACTCAACAATGGAAAAGACGAAAGGTTACTAACTTCCCATGCTACTTTTTCGATTATCTTCAGCGTATATAACTTTGCTTAGAGCTACAAATTTATTTTGATCCATCTCTCTAACACCTTATACAGAGACATATTTTTCTATTCCAGAGTTTTCTCTTCCTTCTCCACTCAATCTTATCGTTTATGACTTCAACACACGTTTGTAGATATACCGTGTTTGCTCCAATTGTAGACGGTTTTCAATTACAGTCTCCTTCAAAAACACTACTTATTATAGACAGGTCTCTAATAGCCTTGCCAGCCAATTGCACTTGATTAGAAGGAACATAATGATGCAAATGCTCATATGTAACTATGACGAAAAATTATATAAAGGTAAGGTTTTAATTGAAAACTAGTTTTAGAAAGATGTCTTGTTACAAATAAAATGTTCCTTTATGTTTTGTTCTGCAAAAGTCCGTAATGGAAAGCTGTACATTATACCTGGGGCAGTAATGGGAGAAAATGCGGCAAATTACATATCCTCTCGACCAAGGCTAACGGAAAAGACTAAAGTCATACTGCAAAACTCAATGCACGCGAAATTCACGAATTTTGGCTTTCATTTTTTCACCTGATTCGTGACAAGAATTCAAGTAAAAAACACGATGCCGAGTAAAGTGTCGATGGGCATACAAGAGCAACTTTTGTCCTTCTAAAAAATTCTGGAAGAGAGACACGTTTTGCAACATATAGCAACACCATTTTTACATATAGAGGAAACGGGCAAGATCTTACGGTTAGTGACAAAAAGAATTTCCTTCTCGCAATATGTTTCCTTACTCACACACGAAGTCTTTACCTCTACACGTTCACCTGCGTTATAATGATCTAGGCATACAATCTTGTTCTTCCTTTTACTTTGTTGTTTCGGTCCTCCTACAAAAATCAATACCTGTCACAAACTCATTTTTTTGTCTCCAATTAAACACCTCGTATCGTTAACTGCGAGAAACCGTAAACAATCAGTAGATCTCTAGTAAGTAGACTGCGTTGAACCTGCATAATCTATGCTCTGTGATGCATCGTGAAATAATTAGTATTACAATGTACATAACATGATACCACACCAATCCTGAAAAAGTGGTACCAAACAAAGTCTATTGAATAGCTTCATCAAAATGAAGACTGATCTATGCACCTTATAGAACGCTTTGTCGACAACGTCGAATTGTGTTCTGAAATGCTCTGAAATTTTCTGAGATAAATTTGAGTATGGAGAATCGGTAGGAACAACCGATTTATCAAAATGGATTATTAAGTAGCGAAAGCTACCAATACCAATACATTAGGCTACCAATTCGATAACCAGTACATAGGTTTGCTACTCGAACCGCGATAGAAAACGTGTTGTGTTCCCTATTACGGGTGCTCGAACTCGAACCACGGAGAGGCAAAGAAACAAGATACCGATCGACGACTATAGTACTTAACCTTTGCTCCGCAATGCTTATAATCTAAAATATGTGAGACAATTCATTCAAAATATTCCTTTTCACAAAATTTTAATGAAACCGATGCATTTATATCAGTCGTAAAATGTTCCCTTTTTGTACACATTTTCACATAAACTTTTCAATTAAGCTACTTCGATAAGTTCATTCGATAACTTGTGCAAAAAAAGTTCAGCCTTTTCTAAACTTTTGTAAACTTAGATTCTCGAATAGCAGCAGACTTGCACGAAACAGCAAACGGTTTTTAACTCTGTCTGCTATTTTCATAGGGGGAAGAAAAATCTAATTCCTCTAAAAGCTTGTTATTTACTAGGCATAAAAGGAGAAAAAAATGGTTCAAAAAATTAGAAAAGTCAACTTTCTGTTATAACAAAGAAGCCAAGTTGGGTTGACTTTTTGTGGCGTTGCTGTTTGGAATGAATCAGCACTAATACTTCTGTCTGTAATGGAAAAACAAACGTTGGAAAACTTTTCCCGACTTTTTTTTCAAATACTGCTTAGCTTTCTTCAACAGATTTATCCCTTTATCTGTTTCATTGAGATTCCGGTCACCATCATGTCTTGACTTGTTTTGTGTTTCTAGTCCTTGTCACGCTTAACGAGAAACACTAGTTTAACGAATTTATCGAATTATACGGGAACCACGTCGTAGCTTTCCTGTGGGACATGAGCCAGCGTTCACGCAAATGAACGAAGTTGAAGAAATTTTGATTATAAGCATAATTAATAGTATTTGAGCACAGTTTTCAGCGCTTCATTTCTACCTCTAATGTAGTTATCTCTCGCCCAATTATTATCATTCCGGCAAACAGCCACTTTAATGAAAACCCGAATGTGGAACATATCTTCAGGTAGGCATTATCTAACTTTTACGTACATCATTTCATGTCGTATTTGGGCACAACTTCACTCATATCAGTCGTATCCCCACATAACATTTTTGTGACAATGAACCTATTTTTAATTCTCCGCACATATTACAGTCAGGTTCATAACCTTATGTATGACTCCTCATGTAACCTACCTATATGGCTTTGTTACCTATATGTACTAGTATGTTCCAAAATAGGACATCAAAACGATTAACGCCTCCTCCAGGATAAAAATTATTAAAAGAAAGGACTACTATGCATGAAGAAAGTTGAGGAAGTTGTCCATAACGTTTTTCAGTTGTAATGGTTTCCGGTCCTCGCAGGGATAGAATAAAGAATTTAAGGAGGCAGGATACATGAGGGGAAAATCAGCTTGGATAGTAGCTAGAAACCAAACAAACGGCTTCTTTCTAATGATGGGCAAATCGATAGGATTTTGCTAGCGAACCGATCATTGAACCTGGTTATTACCTCAAAAACTCTCCCATGTGGTCCCCGAACATCAAATCTAGCTGATCGACCAGCCCGATCAGAATGCGACCATCGAGCCCCATAAAATAAACACCATCGAAGCCAACACGAACCATTGTTACAATGTCGATTCATAATTTAGAAGTATAATCGGATTGGTATTTTAAACAACCAAGTTTCACATTTTTGCAACAAAGAGAACGCCTGTTTTATGCTTTTAAAATTTTATTTCAGGATAGGTAGGATAAATTTTTACTCAGCACAGCAATTGGCTACCTAGAACCTAAACCTGAACCATTTAATTAATTAACCGTCGTTTTTTGTTGGTTACACCGTCAACCTCACATACTTTTGAGTGCGATTTCTGCTTATGTAGTTGTTAGTAACTACAAACGCTTTTTAACATTCATTTGGTTGCTAATCAAGGAAGAAAATATAGACATAATTTGTCAGCATTAAAAATTCTATGATTTTATATAATTTCAACTAAGCCTTTGAATTAAATATTTGCTTCACAATTTGTCGTCTTTAAAAATGGCAGTGTGACGGTAACTTTTATCACTACCACTACTTAAATGGAAAAAATAAACACTTACAGAGCTGAGGCAGTGCATTACAAGCAAAGTAGCGTTTTGCTAAGCGTGTAATGCATTGCGTTGGTATAGGTTTAGGTTGGTATATATTGGTGCAGTTTTTTACAGGATAGGTAGTTGGTTTTAGATTGCGTCATGTTTATTGTATGCGGCAGCAAATGTGGAGAAAAGGAAGATAAATGTCGCCGCTCGCTAAAAGTTCGGGAAAAAACGAACCGAACACCAAATGCAACGCCTAATATTAAAAAGTTCTCGAACCGATCGCGAATCAAATAGTTTCAACACTGGACTTTCTTGTATCGAATACGGACCGAACCGTACCTTCTCTACTGGGAATGCGAACCAAACCCTAGGGTTCGGCTGAACGTTCGTTGCCCATCATTGCTTTTTCAAATGTTTCCAGCACCACCAATCAAGAAAAGCTATGGGTCGGATGGACTTGTGTAGGAATCCCTCAACTTCGCATCTACAATAATAGTCTGTGTTCAATAGTCGATTCATGTTTAGCTCATGGGTTTTTGCCTTCATAAATAATAAAAGTGATTATCATTCCTCTTTTGAAAAAGGTCTTCCGTCGGGAAATGTCAACAGCTACCGATCTGTCGCTATTGCTACGATTCTCACGAAAGTATTTGTGCTGCTAGTGTATGAAGACTGCAGTACCAATTTAAGAAAATGCCCCGGTCAATTTAGTTACAAATTGGGAGTCGGAACGGAAACGGCTATTTCCCCCTTAAAACACATTGCTCGTAGCCATTTGACACGGGTTCATATGCTATCTGGAGGCAACTAAGGCTTTCGCTAAAGTAAAACGTGACTTCCTTCTATGGAAAATGCGTGACACCGGTATTGAGAAATAAATATTTGGTTCTCGTTTCTCTGTTTCAATATCAGTTATTCATTGCCAAGTGGAAAAGCTCGCTCTCTCGTCCATTTCCGGTGAAAGTTTGTTGCCAGACAAGGTGGCGTAAATAGCGGAGGCTAAGACCGTGCATGAAAAAAGCATTTGATGCAGATTAGGAAGTTATGATGTGTGTCATTATTTGGCTCTGCTGATGATTTTTGTTTGTAAACTAAGTCAACCAAACTCTAGAGCGGCTACTTCAGTTATGTGAGGAATATCCGACGGATCATAACATAATTTTTAACGCTTCTAAGACGTTGCAGTGCTTCATTCTGCGAAAGATGGATGTGTAGGCAGACCCATTATTAAATTCTCTGGTACTCAGGTGAAATGGGCTGACACAAAAAATATCTCGGTTACCGAGTCAGTTGTTGGGATCGAGATGCAGACGAACTATCAACTAGAAGAGGAGAAATGGATGCTCGCTCGAATCTGATCTCGTCCAAGTTCAAAACCTGTTCGTTTTGTGTTACAATATACCTTATCAAAACATTTTTCAGTAGTGTATACTGCTATAGTCTATGGTGCCCCATTGATGACAAACTTCTTAAAAATGTTTTTTGTCAATTTTTTTTTGCCACATTTCTTTTTTCCAATACTTCCTATGGTGTTTCACTCTGTTCTTAAAAATTTCAATTCTAAAACAAATAAAAAACAATAATAATGAAAATAAGCGCACACAGTACCTTTAAAATCATTGAAGCAAATTTATATTTACATTCCTACATCCTACGTGCGTGCAGTATCGTTATGAGTCGATAATTTCATGTTTTAGATAGAGAGCAACAGAGCGTAGGAATATTAGATGCAAATGGCTAGGTCAAGCGAACACTTACAACTTTGCCGTTTCTGGGACAAAAATAGTTCATTTCAGGTGTACCCGCCAAGTTTTTTGGACTTTCAAAAGGTTCTGTGCAAAACTCTTGCCGAAAAGAAGTTAGAATACGAAGAGGCAATCGAAGAGTATATTCCGTACCGTTTTTACTGCCGACATGGAATTCAAGGATTAACTTATTCTGAAAAGCTAGACAGAACTGTGAATGAATTTTACATATAGACAGAGATTTTTACGTATAATAGATTCATACACGCTATTACATTCAAGGAGTAAGTCGAGCTTTCAGCATCTTAGTTCATTTTCTCAACCGCCGAAAAATCTGAAAATGTTGTTAGATAAACTAATCCTATTAATACTTAGGGAACAGAATTTACAAATAAAAGCTTTTAAAGCTATAAAGACGTAGCTGAACAGAAAGAGTCCAGTCAAAGCTTAAGAAAAAGCTAAAGAAAAAGCTTACCAAAAAAGCTAAAGAAAAAGCTTAGCAAAAAAGCTAAAGAAAAAGCTTGGCAACAAAGCTAAAGAAAAAGCTTAGCAAAAGCTTAACAAAAAAGCTAAGGAAAAGAAACTGCATTGAACAGCCCTAGTTGAGAGCTTTTTAATGATATGTCACTCTCCACTTTTCAATGCACAAACCAGAAAGTCGTGCGAAATCTTGAGCTCAATGCAAAAGTTTGACCTTTGATGCCGCTTAACTGTTGTGACAAAAATCTAAACAACCACACCGTTAGTCTGTTCTCAATAAGGGCTTTCGAATGGTACCTCGCATGCCATATCAAAATATAAAAGAAAAAGTTGACCCTTGACCGCGGCCCTTAAGGTCAACCAATTTGGCTCAAAATCAATAGGGATCTTACTTAGGGTCCAAAGTATCCCTCTGCCAAGTTTGGTGGAAATCCGCCAAAAGGCACGGCCTGTAGAGCGCGGACGGACAGACGGACAGACAGACAGACAAACTCATCGATATCATAACTTGCTGAACAAAGTTCAGCTACGTAATAAACCATGTTTCTCATCAACAAAAAGAGCATCGCACTTCAGTCATTGCCTCGCCAGAAGGTAATTAAACATATAAAACGATACATACTTGAAAAAGTATTTCCTTGTTGAGGCGTATTTCAAACGTCAAAAAGGTGGAATCTTTTGGGGCACTGTGATATTTTGTCAATGTCTCGTTATATATGGCACTAAAAAGAAATGATAATGTGTCAAACACATTGAGATGGTTTTGATTAACAGCAAAACGTGCCAAATGATTTGTATAGATGGTGTGACTCAATCAAATTGCAAAATTAATTAGTAGGAATGTCATATCCAGGACTACAAAGAGATATTAATTATTAAAGCCACTCACTACTTTATCTCATATTCATCTAGTTAATAACAACTAACGATCATATAACCTCTAGTAAGTCATTTGAGAGAGTAGCAGGTCGCACGCAACGCTGTTTTCTCCGCACACATCTCTCCCTGCAAAGGAGTCGGACTACTTCAGTTTTCCACATTTACGATTCCAATTTCTACCATATTCTGTGCGTTATGTGCAATGCAAAAACTAATCAGGCTCTTTGAGGCACACATAACTCCAATCACACATTTATCCCAAGGTTGAAGGTTCATTTTTTTGAACACACAATGTCGTAATAAGATATGTATTAGGTCATTGAGCGAAATTTCCCGTTACAATAACAGCTTCAGCGACTTTCTCGTCATAGGTAAGCCATGTTGCAATATTATCAAGCCAAGTCTTAGCTCCCTTCCACTGTTATATGTTAGCCAATATGGTTTCAAAATAAAGAATAAGTTTTAGCTCACACGACAACATTTAGAATAATGGGAAGCATAATAATAACTGTATCTTTTGAAAAACTCCAATTCACCTTGCAATGAAATGAAGCTGTAACCAGAAAACGTACTTAACACCTCTTATAAATTGGTGTATAGCACTAATGACAACCAACATTGTTGCTGACAACACGCAGAACCTCACGGGACAAGGGGACAAGCTGTAAATGATAAAGGGTTGTACTAACTATAGCATTACTTGAGTTAGCATTGATATGCGAAACGCATTATGCAAATAGCAATTCAGCAAATTTAAGCTTTATATGCATCACGCATTTTCCGTAATTAGCATTATCTAAAAAAAACTATGAGTCTAATTTTGTCTTGCAATTTCACGAATTGTTGCAAGGTCAGTTCTCGTAAAACCTTCAAACAAGCATGGATAGAACAATAGATTTCGAGACCTTGTTTCATGTTTCATCCATCCAATATTTTTGGCAACTATCGTGAAATAGCACGATAGAACATTAGAATGATGTTTCGAAAATGGAGCCATGCGACAAAACCTACAATTTGCAAGAAAATGCATGAAAACATTTGTTTTGTCGTATCTACTCTATTTTTTTATCGCCAGCGACCCGCAGCGCGGCAGCTACCCAAATTTAAAAAAAATGAAAATTAAAGTTATATATTCTGTAAATTCTTACCTCATCGTGCAATGCTTTATTTCCATAATTATTAAAAAATTGAATGCCATTTTACTTTAATATATAAAGGTGCCATCACACAGAGACGCAGCAAGCTGAAAACTGCTGCTTTTCCTTAAAGAATTTTTTTTATCAGCTGATTATTTCAATGTATTTTTTTGCAGTTTTCACCTTGCTGTGTCTCTGTGTGATGGCACCTTAATACGTAAAATGCATTTTTACTGCTATTTTTAATGCAGCTTTACTGCGTTTCACGTAATTCGTTTTGCACATCAATGCGTAGTTGCATAATGCTTTTTTTAGTAATGCGATGATAAAATATCAATGTTATGATCATGTTGATGCCTCTGGTCGTCGTGAGATCAAGTAGCGTAACGAGCTAACCATCCCCCGAAACAACTATCATTTAAGTTCAACGAGGTAGTATAGTTTTTCTGGTAGCATTCATCCCAAAAAGATGCTTTCACTTGTATTACTTATACTTCCTAGTTTACTAAGATCAAGCTTGGCTTTTAATGCGTTCAAGCTTTATACATTTACAACGGTTGCCACTTACTAATGACCTTTTATTTTACTCTGCTGCACCTTTAACAGCATCTTACAAACTATAGAATAAGATCAACAAAGTAACGATTCTATCCCGAGAAAACCAAGTATTACTGTCAAGAGTCTTGTCTTCTTTCCTTTCACATTATAAAATCATATCCAAGGAGCTTACCTTCAATAACAAAACAATGAATTCTGCGCTGCTGGCATTACTTTCTACTTTTGAACTCATCTATCTTACTCTTTTCTATCTTTTCTATATTATTATTATATTTTCTCAAGCCTAGCCTATTGAAAAAGAATGTATCGATTTCATAGCGTTTAAATAAACCACAATACAATTTCGAAACTCTAATGTTTCGAAATTCGAAACATTACTGTCGTAACTCTGGGTAAATTCACTGTGCCAATTGAACTGGAAATTGCAGTATTTAAAATGCACTGGAAAATGCTCGCACGAAACGGTCCAGACCCAATGCAATTTTACGTTTCTGCATTTTAACTGCGTATAAATCAATCTAAGATCACAAATTATAGCGTTGGGGGAATTTAACATTCCTTGAACAAACAGTTCGATCGATTTCTGTAGAGAGGTCTCAGGAAGTGCAATGACAAATATAATTGCCGGAGCCCGTTTTCGCAGTTGATTCAGTTTTCTAAGCACTTCACTGTAGATTATCATCGTTCTACTAATTTTTGCTAACATGTGGACATATAGTGCAACAACAACACAATTTGATTAAAGACGGAGACAACAACACGACAGTATTTGAGTGCAGTTTCAAGTAGTGGAATTTGTTCCAGTGCAATAATTTCGAAATCTGATCTTACACAACGCCGTCAGAAGTACTATGTCTTCAGCAATAGACATGGATCTCTATACATTCAAGAGGCTATTGTCTAGGAAGAACTCAAATATTTGAAAATGCAATGAATTCGCATGTAAAGGCTTCAATTAACATGCAACGCAACATGAAAAGTTTCGGTCAAAGTTTGGTTACGTTAAGAGCAGTGTCCGAATTCTACACGGTACTAGTATTTCCCGAGTAAAACTAGTTGTCCACTTAAGACATAATACTGAACCTTGTATAGTACTCGGAGAAGAATATAGATCCTACTCGTTAGGAAGTTATTAAATATTTCAACCTGCATGTGTTTTTTTTTTCGAAAAAGGGCATATTAAAAGTCATGCGTCATATTCATTGCCCAAGCTGTTAAGGAAACCGTCAAAACATTATTGAAAGGGCGGAGGTGATACTGGAGCTCCAATGCATGATAAAACCTACTCAAAAGTCATGACAGCTTTTCCAGAAATACCAGGTTACATGACTTGGCTTTGTGGCAACCTTCTCATTTGGTTTCAAATATCATGTGACCTACTGGAAGAAATATTACTACCATTAGTCACAACAATAAAATAAAACTATAAAGGAGAAAATTTGTGTCTGTCACAAAAACTTTGTTCATACTTGGGTTTTTTCTTTCTATGCTGAAAAGGAAGCAGAGTAACAAAATATTCTATTGTGATTGTAAATAAGATATTCTTAACATTGTTAGGGTACGATAGGCGTACATTTTACTAGTGACGATCTCATCAGGATTTCTAACAGCATGTCCTTTTTTCATTCTATCCGAGATAATATTTACGAAGAGCTGCGTGAAACCACTCGCAGTAGGAAACTGTCCGGTCCCAAATCATGAGCTACACTGAAATTTGCGCCATCGTAATATCGTTGGTGAAAGCAATATCAGATTGTAATATGCAATGTTGTTGAGGCATCATTCGACTATCTAATATTCTTCATAAATATCAAATGACGGCTGCACAATGGTCTATTCTATTCAGGCAGTTTCGTTGACTATGTGTATTCAGATGTTCTTTCCCTTGGTCTAATTCATTCACTTCCACAGAATAATAATAACAACAAATACAGGCTTTTTCACATCAGATCAGGCTTAATATTGCATACCATTAGTGTTATTGTTTGAATGCAAATTCAGCCTACTGCTAACAACCTTATAACGTTAGAAAATGAAATTAGAACATAAGGTGAATAACAGAGGAAAACTTCGATAGAGGGTATATATAAAGACAAGGAAAGTACAAAATAGAAAGGGTTTGTACTAACAAGGGCGTACAGTAGGAATGATTTATCGGCATGTGTCAAACAAACTACTTTCTGCAAACAGTTCGCACACAGTTTATAAGCGTTGCCTGAATGATTGTAAAAATTACAATTGTGATATTTTTGACTCTGGAGACAGTTTTTGTATTTTATGATGAACTCCTCCAAGCGGGCAATTGCAATGGCCACTTTATCGGACACAAAATGTACAGCTGAACATAATAGTTCGTGACCGTATTGAATTCAACTTCAGCACAGTAAATCGATCTATACAAGAGAATCCGCATAAAACTTGAGCTAAGCAGCTGGAACAAACAATAACAGCGTTTACTAATTCCCATCGACTTCGCACACATCGATGAACGAAAAGTTTCAACAGGCTCAAATTTTTACAAGGTAAAATATGCATTGGGAAGACTGGAATCATATTCTAGTTGACACTACCCCCGCGGCCGTTTATTAGTTATATGTAGGCAAAACTGTGAATCTCTGGTTTATTAATAAGTGGAAGCTGCTTTATGAGTTGTCGGTCTCCACGTAGCCCCTTATTCGTTTTTATTATGTAGCTGAAATATATGTTAAACAAATAATGACAGTCATGAGCTGGTCCTTTCGTCTGTCGTTCTGCCTGTAGACCCCATTCAAACTCTCTTAATAAATGCGAAGAATGTTGTTTTTTTTGTGCTGGACTTTTCCACACGAACGTTGGTTTGCACACGTTGTAAATACGAAAAACTAGTCGTTCTCCTTTAATCCAGTGGCAAGTTTTTGTAGTCCGTTCTCGAAATCTATCTTGCGCATCTGTCTTAATTTCGGCCTAACGGTTCATCTGACATGAAACAATCAGTACTTTTCGTTTCATTGTACGTGAAGCATAGGCGGCCATAGGACCAAAATATGGATCAGGTAGGTTACATTTTCAAAAAAGAATCATTCGCGAGTCAATTATGCAAGAAATATGCTTGCTTCTGAAGAAACACGATAAAAACGCCGTACATAATTGATATGCACGGCTTTTGAATTTATGAAAAACAAATTCCCAATACGACTCGCTGTTTTAAATAGAAGCGGAATTGGGGTGACACAGCCACACAGCTTTTAATTTATGAAGAGTGCTGCCAAAAGTTAAGAAATCAGGCAACTGAAGTAGCACTCGAGTAGAGTAAAACCAATCACGTAATGCATCCATATGTGTACCTGGGTTTACAATAAGTTCACGTGGTAAAAACCTTAAGCAAACAGGAGGTACAACTAAGATCAAATTCCCAACATGTGACATGACGAATTTTACAGATCAATGTTGTTGGTTTAAATGCATCTATTGTGATTGTGAGCCAAGCAAAGATAAATAGAGAGGAGGAATGGAAAGCAAACAAAAATATGATCCTTTATCGACAACATTGTGTATTCTTTCAAGTATTTTTTTTTGCATTGGGATCGGTATTTGCTATATATTATATCATCTACGTTCTGTAGGTAGGCAAGGCACACACTAATGTTTGTTTTTCACTAACAAGGAAAGTTTTTCAGTGGGTTATTCGATTTTGGCAGGAAATGTGTGCATACATATGTTTTCGACTACGGAGAACAAGATATGATAGGTCATTTTTCCTAGTGGGCGCCCTGTGCGGAATTATAGCCAATTTATTGTGCGCTACATGCACAGGCTACTATGCTCCCAAATGCTTCTGCGCTGCTACTATTTACTTTTTAACGTAACTAAACAAATATTCAGTGTTCACAAACTTTAAACAAACAAATTAATGGTCAGATGACATATAGCAAAGGTAAAAGAACGTAGGCTACCGTGCTCGGTAGTCAATGTTTACAGCCTGACTGGAAGAGTATTGTTAATATTTTAGTTATTAATTTCGATACTCCCAAATTACCTCAAATGTCTTTAACAGGGCAACGACATTTCAAATGTTTTTCTACTTCCTCGAAAACATATTTTTTAAGTTTTAAAGCAAACCCTGTCAAACTAACAGTAGTTCATAATCATATATATTCGGGCTTATATAGTATCCTATTCATGTGTGCCAGGCTACAACTCCGCATTGGGAGTCTACTAGGGAAAATGACCTATCCTATCTTGTTCTCCGTAGTCGAAAACATATGTATTCACACATTTCCAGTCGAAATCGAATAACCCACTAAATAACTTTCCTTGTAAGCAAATAAAGTTATGATAGAAAAGATACATTTTGAAAGGTACTGACACTGACGTAGGGAACATATTTACACTTATGCGGCGCGATATAGTTTTTGGTTTAAGTCAAAACATTCATTTGCAACAGATTTCCATCATTTTGGTTTGTATGTACGCAGATTCATAGGCTGGGGATTCTTTAATTCATACATTTAAATGTGCACGTTAACCCCCGTAGCTGGGTTTTTTTAAAGATACTATGTGCATATGAACCTTCGTAACGAAAAGCTAGTCATGAAGAAGAGGAAAACATGAGAAACCTAGGGACGCATATTCGCATCACAGCCCTATTTTGTACCAAAAGCTACTTTATAAAATCGTCGTTTCTGTCTGTCCATTATCCATTATCGTGAAATCTCCGAAAAGCTATGAGTTTCAAAGTTGGCGGTAAGATCCCAGTACATCAAAGATTTCCTAAAGAACTAGAGCCAGTCTAAAGCATTAGGGTTCATTTCTGAGCACCTAATGTGAAGGTTTTCAGCTTCTTGGAAATCATGGTCAGAGCTTTGTGGGTAGCGTAATTCTGTTCATAAGTTTTCCTTGATTGGTACTTTCGCTAGTTATGGAATTTGGGCTTGATCGTTTTGATATGCTA
The DNA here is from genome assembly GCA_019593645.1 of Akabosia matsudoensis. Taxonomy (NCBI): domain Eukaryota; kingdom Metazoa; phylum Arthropoda; class Collembola; order Entomobryomorpha; family Paronellidae; genus Akabosia; species Akabosia matsudoensis. Next base: position 787 of record VICI01003066.1, on the reverse strand, counting down.
CCAAATAGCAGATTACAAGAAACTCTACAACGCATTGGAGATTTCTCGATTTCTGGAACCAGCCGTTGAAAATTAACATTATGTTTGGCCAGCAATGATTGGTGCAATCCCTACCTGCAATGTTTTACTCACGACTATTTGGCATGAACACAAATACGAATAGGTTTCCCTATCGACATACACACGAATAAACTGTTCTACTTCTTGGAAAAAGTAAGCACCAATTTAGCGGGGTGGTTGCTCACAGTTTAAGTTACCAATGATGATAAGATTAAAAGTCCCCTATGCTTGTGTCAGGATTGTTTTCAAACAAGCTCTACTAAACTCATGATGCAACATGAAAATTGATCTTGAAGGTGATACAGGAAAAGAGTTTTCTTTTTGGAATTGATCTGAAGACAAGCGGAAAGATAAAAAACTGAAATAAAACATCTTCCTTTCCTCTCTTCCCCTCCTTTCCTGTTTCGTATGTTCGTCCTTGTTCAAAAAAGTCGTGTGATCGTTCATACCTCGAGTTATGTGGAAACTCTAGTCCTCGTGGAATATCCTGTTCTCTCATTTCTTCTAGCTCTCTACAAATACCTCACACTCAGTTATGTCAATGTGTTTTCAACATATGTGATTAGAACATGTAAAACTACCATATATGTCAATGTCACCCAAACACAAGATATGAATTGATTCAAGGATCATGTTTGCAATCTTAATGCACAGTGGCATAAGATGCGATGCCCTCCTTCACTTACGTGTATACCGTAACGCACCTGACTATATCATACCAGTTCAA
>VICI01003065.1:0-14360 GCA_019593645.1 Akabosia matsudoensis | reverse complement strand
TCCAGTAGCCTTAGGCGACGGATAAACGTGCTTACATGGATTCTCAGTTAGCTCCAGTTTTCGTTGATAGTCATAATTTGGGCATACTTTGTCTGCCTGATATGATCTTTTGTGCGTTTTGTTAGCGGCTTACGCTACTTCGGTATTCCGTTGTACCGGTTTATTCTTCTTCATTCAGTATCTGAATCTAATAGTAGCCAGGCTTGAGTAATTTAAATACGAAGTGTCTACACTACTAAATCCTTAATTAAGTTCATTTTAAACTGTACAACAATTTTTACACAATCAAAGGAAAACTCAAATAATTAGATTGCCGGCTCGTGATAAGAGTAAGTTTCTACATTCTATACTCATCACGACGGCTACACGGGGGAAACAAATTGCACCTATGGAATGCACAGTCACTCAAGCATGTAAGGACAAATTGCGGCTTACAGCCACATAATGTTTCTCGATGAATAACTGTTAAATATATCAAAGTACTCCTAAAAATTATTACGCCAGATGAGTCTGTTTCGTTCCTTCAACTATTAAACGTCATACTGTATGGCCAATTTTATAAGAGCTTTTGTTTGCCTAATTTTCCCAAATTCAGCTCGTCTTCTTAATAACGACTTTTCTGAAAATCACGTCTTTAGCTGATTTCACGAAAGCCACAAAAGAGAGGACATACGACAGTTCATTGCCATTTAGTATGAAACATTTAAAAACTTTCTTTCAAACTCCCTCGAGCACATGACAAAAACTACTCCTGAAACAACCTCCTTATTGTATAAGATTTCATTAGAAAACATTGCCTGTGTTTTGACATGATGCGCTCTTGCAGCTTAAGATTTATCATGCCGACAGTTCAGCCAACCATATCCATAACCTTATACAACGCCAAACAATTCTCTGACTATCGTCATATTCCCGGGTTTGAACATGTTACACCATCAGTGTGTTGTGAACTTTACTTCAAAAATTAAACCTGCGGTGCTCTTATCAGTATTCATAAGCTTGATCGCCCATTTTGTCTTCGGGCTTTTCCTGCAGGCCAGCAACAACGAGCGTGCTAAATTGGAGTGAAGTTGGAGTGTTTTTTATGAGCTAAGTTGGCGCAACGGTATATCTTAGTGTTTCCTTCCTTTTTGATTGTACTCGTGAAATGGTTGCTTTTCATCGTTGTTTTCTGGTCTTTTACCCTGGCAAAATGTAGCAGTAAGAAATAATATATGAGCTTGATAACAAAAACACTCAACTCATAGGGATTCCGCTGAAGCCAACCAATATACCTCAACAAAAGGGGCTGTTCATTGTGCCTCTTTCAAAGAACGCTTCTTTCCGCAGTATGTTTTTACGTTTATTGCGTGTACTCAGTCTTTTTTTTTGCCTTAGAAAACGATGGTTTTAGATAAAAAATTTATATAATAATCTTCTGCCATCCGCATTTGTCATGTTATTGCGAAACGAATCAAAGAGGCGAATAGAACGAATAGGTAGATGTTAGTTGCAAACTCTGCAGTATACGTACTTTAAATTCTAGGAACTGAAAATCATACTATGAAACTCACAATAGCTACGAAGTATCAGCTACAAAGTTTTAAATTTCAGCTATTACTTTGTTGATATGATAATTAATAACCTACTATTACTATTTTGAGTTTGAGTCAGCGCTTGTATACAGAAAGATATATGTTTGAGCTTCTAAAATAATGTATCCCTGTGGAATTGCACTTCCATATTACACTCTTTATGTGTAGTCCATAAGCAAACATTGCAGGTTTAAGTTCTTTTCCTAGTTTTAATTCAATTGCATTCAGCGAGGAAGCTTTGTACTTGGCTATACATTATTTATGCATACTTCTCAAGTTCCTTCGAGTTTCAATAATCGTAAAATAATATCCCCTCATGCATTCCTGTTTTTCAGCAAAGAAATTTGTACCCATGCGCAGGGTTGGGCAGTACAGCATTCACATTGTTATGTCCACTGCAAACATTTCCACAATCTTTTAACGATGCGAGACTACACATGTTAGTTAGGCAAGAATAAAAGTCGTTATCATTAGTTAGACCGATTGGATCCTTTAATTGGTGCCCTATTATAAATAGAGTTTTTAAGCAACAGCTACTCGGGAAGGCTAAGATGATATACCTACGCACCTCTGCTTGTTGAACAATACTCTTACATAGGATGTAGGAAATAGGGAACCCATTCTTATAATACCAAAAAAACCTTGCTTTTGAACAATGTATAGATGTGTGCAATAAAAAACAGCAGGTTTTTCTTGCACTACACAGCTCTAACATTTTCAGTAGAGAAGTGAGCTCTGAGCGTGTGCATTTAATATCGAAATTACAGAGAGCTCAACATTTTTGCAAAACTAGAAAAAAAAAGATTGCATGCGAAAAGCGAAATGCGGAGAATCCTTTAACATTTTTGTATACCAACATTTAATATATTCACTCAATATATCACACAAAAAATACGATAAAATCAAAAAATACTTACAAAATTCACAACATTCGCAAGTGCAAAGCGATTACGAGTTTATCAAAGATGTGTTTTTAAAATTGACACATTCGAGTTAGAAAGTTTTCTAAATATTTTTGTGTGTCAGTTATGTATGGTGTTTTGTAAACACAAAATGCAGGCCCACAAGCCTTTTGTATCAACGACTGTGGAACGAAGTAGTTTACTCTTCTAACAGAGCTGGAAAAGTTTACGATTTTAAAATGGGTTGAAGTGCAGCCGACAGATTTTAAAAATTCAATGATGTCCTTTCAGTTGCTTCATTATTATTCGACCGAACGTGAAACTAGCCATGTGGCTGTTTGAATAAATAAACTTTGTCTTTTGTGAAAGCTGAAAAGCTTCGACTGCTGTGCGGTTCTAGATTAAAGAGAATACATCGCTGATATAATTATTTTAAAGGCTTGCAAACAGAGTTGCAATGGTAACCACAATCTGAGAGCCGAAACAGTCAAAAGAGGAGAAGGTGCTTGTACAACTTGACAGCGTATAAATACCACTTGGTCCCAACACTCCATTAAATTCGGGTAAGACAGAGTTATCAAAAAGACTAAGTAAAGACGATAAACTGTTGCGCATCAACTCGCAGTTAGGACTGTTGACAAAAGGCGTACGACTGAAAACTGTAAAGCCTAACAATTCTACAGGAAAAGCTCATTTCCGCTAAAACAGAAATATTTCTTGCTCTAATCAAATTAAAAAGACCATAGGCCAAATGATAAGCCTCTTACCTGCAAGAGTGCGGAAATTGTAGGTTTAATGAACATCAATTTATTTGGTGCCCCAGTGCAGTATCATCTGCAGTCGGACAAAGTGCTCGTAAAAGCATCTTCTTTGCCCTCTCAAGTGTGTCTTCGCATTAAAATACTTTTATCTTGCTAATCCAATTACGCGCTCATACAGTTTAATTCGTACGAAAACAACCTTGTAAACACTCTAATAAACTGAAATTACCTGTCAAACGACAGAACCATGAAAACTTACCAACTAAACCAACGCACGCTAAATGATGCTTGTAAAGATGGGTGCGTTTTGTGTTGCGGTAAAAAGTGAAAATCTCAGTCCAACATTCAGCTACACGTAGTTCATGAGTGAAGATTCTTGTAGCTTGATTTTCTCCTTACTTAGATGCGTGTCTGTGCCAACAGTGACTTGTTACAGAAACCGCACGGAAATTTAAGCACTTGAAAACGTTATGATTTGCTTTTTTGTTATTTGCTTTCAGTTTGCAATTTGCCATCATGCCACTAAAAGTCTCATCTCTATTTCTCAAACCGAGAAACCTTCGAGTTGTCATTTTCAGCTTAATTGCTGGCACACTCATCGTTGCAATTTACTTTATGTACAATGGCAACTTCCCCTCTGCCGTTCCTACAAACTTAGCTCCTGTTGAGAACTTAATTGACGAGCAGAACGGATACAGGTTTCATCATGACTCCCACCGACACACTGTCTTGTCAGAGGATGTTCATACTTATCGTAAAAGTCCATCAGCATCGGGTAGCCACGGCAACCCAGTGCAAGTACCTAGTCATTTATCGCGAGGATTTAATTACTCATCGCCGCGGCAGTCTAAAAAATCCATGACATGTCCTAACATCAACCCATTCATACCGGTTATTGATGCAGCCAAAATATATCCCAGTTTGGAGTTTACTGCAGACTGGATTAGAACCAGGGAGTACTGGAATCCAACCTACGAGAATCGTTACCAAGCGCTGAAGAACCCTCCTTCGAAGAAAGATCGAGCAAGACCGTCACATACGCTGGAGGCGCCACCCACGCTAAAAGTTTTTGTAATCCCGCATTCCCATAATGATCCCGGCTGGTTGAAAACTTTTGAGGGATATTTCCATTCACAAACAGCACAGATTTTGGATAATCTGGTGGAAAAGCTTACTGAGTTTACGTCCATGAAATTTTTGTGGAGCGAGATATCTTTTCTCTCTAAATGGTGGAGTCATGCACATCCTTCCAAACGACATTTGTTTAAACAGCTTGTTGCCTCAGGTCGTCTGGAAATCGTCACAGGTGGGTGGGTGATGACGGACGAGGCCACGGTTAACTTGTACTCCATGATCGATCAGCTTGTTGAAGGTCACCAGTGGGTGAAAGCTCATTTAGACGTAGTGCCAACTTCTTCATGGTCCATCGATCCATTCGGTCACTCGTCTACTTTTCCATATATTCTCAAGGCATCATCAATCTCATCCATGGTTATCCAGAGAATTCATTTTGGGTGGAAAAAGTACTTTCTAGACAATCGTCAGTCAGATTTTTCTTGGGTTCAAAGATGGGACACCCACGCTACGCATTCTATCCACTGCCACAACGCACCATGGGACATTTACTCAATCAAGCATAGTTGTGGACCATTTCCCCAAGTTTGCCTCAACTTTGACTTCAGAAACATTACTGGAGAGTACTCTGAAAACTATTTGATCTCAGCTCCAATCACGTCACAAAATGTTAAACAAAAAGCAGAGCTCATGCTTGAACAATATGGCCGAACTGCTTCAGTTTTTCCTCACAATGTTGCCATGATTTCACTCGGCGATGATTTCCGATTCCAACAGCCAATTGAATGGGAGCAGCAGTATTCAAACTACCAAAAACTGTTTGACTACATCAACGCAAACAGGCAAATCTACAACGCTGAAGTGCAGTTTGGAACCGTATCAGATTACTTCAAAGCTGTTGAAGAGCGCGCCTATGATTGGCCAACGTTGTCAGGCGACTTTTTTGTTTACAGTGATATCTTCAGTGAAGGGCGACCTGCCTACTGGAGCGGTTACTATAGTACGCGTCCATTTTGGAAAAAGTTTTACCGGGAGACAGAGAACGTTTTGAGGGGCGCTGAAATCCTGTTCACCTTTGGAAATGCATTACTTCCTCACATCCCACATGGGGAAGAGGAAAGAAAAATCATGAATCATCAGTACGAGCAGTTAACTGTGGCGAGACGATGGTTGGGGCTATTTGCTCATCACGACGCAACCACAGGGACAAGCAAGCAAGACACAATGAATGACTATGGACTAAAACTTCTCGAAGCGTATCAATTCGGAGTGGACACACAAATAGCAGCTTTATCAGTCATATTGTTTGGCGCTGCAAATAACAGCATCGGCTTGAGAACTGATTTTGAGCTGGAGAGATTCGGGGAGTTGCCCCGGCAACTACCCCTCAGCTTTCCAAATCCGCCAAGCAGTATTAAGCGAATTGTGTTGTGGAACGGCCTCGGCAAACGAAGGTCACATTTGGCTAAGGTAGCTGTGACAAGTCCAAACGTAGAAGTAATTGGACCAGATGGATCACCTGTTGTTGCCCAGTTGAATCCTGTTTTGGAACTGACCGAGTCGAGCATGCTAATTAGTGGAAGTGTTTTTGAACTTACTTGGCTCGCTGACTTGCCCCCTTTGAGCGTAGCCGTTTACCAAGTACGTATGACGAAAAACAACAAAACGGCCACGTCAACAATTAGGAGTGTTATTTACTGCAAAACATGTCATAGTCCTGGAGACATTTTCGAGGTGAATCCCATGCAAACTGGAGACATTCAGTTGAACAATGAAAAGCTCCAGTGCTTGTTCGATAGAGACACTGGGTTCCTGCTGAAAGTAAGCAAAATGACCTCGAGCACAAACGTCCAAATGAGTTTTGGCGGATACGCGTCCATTGACTTCAGAAGTGGAGCTTATCTTCTAATGCCTGATACTGGAGCGGAACAGCGAATTCCATTCAAATACAGTATCCCCAAAATTTTCATCGTAAGCGGACCATTGTACAGCGAGTTAAGTGTGAGTCATGCCCCTTTGCTCCTCTCCACGAGAATAATGCATGCCGGGGATGAGGAGACTATGGAGGCGATTTACTTCCAGAACCAAGTCGACTTGGGAAGACACAACGGTGAAATATTTGTCCGATTTGAGACGAACGTACAGAGTGAGTGGAAACTGGAGGGGGATCCGGACGGGAGAACGGCCCCGGCAATGTGGACAGATCAAAACGGGTTCACATTTGAGAGAAGAGTGAAAGTGGACAAAGTCAAGTACGAAGGAAACACATATCCTGTTAACACAATGGCTTATTTGCAAGATGACAAGTCTCGAGTTACCCTCATGGTTGACCGTAGTCATGGATGTACTAGTATGGAAGTAGGCCGTCTAGAATGTATGATTGAACGACGGACAATATTCGACGACTCGAGAGGGATGGGAGAAGGCGTTACCGACAATAGACCGACTATAAGCAACTACGTCTTACTAGTAGAAGACTTATCCCCCGGGGGAAATCCATACCAGAAAGAGTTACCCACACTTCAAGCCCACCGGCTTAGTCAAGAGTTGAGCTACCCCTCATTTATGTACGTATACGATGATGATCGCCTGAAACCAGTGGGCGGTAACGGAAATGGTTTGGACATTGTAGGCTTGCTTAATCAAGAGTTGCCTTGCGACGTCAACTTGATCAACCTCCGAACCATGACAGATGGCAGCTTAGATTATGACTTAGACTTGCCCAGTAAAAAGGCTCTGTTAATTACTCAACGAGTTGGTTACCACTGCGGAAGTAAAACTGCGTCCCTCTCATGCTCAGCTGGAGAAGGCATGTTCCTCCCAGGAACAGAGTTCAATGGAGTCGGCATCGCGGATATTACGCAGACTGACTTGACCGGAGTCAGTAGCAAACAGTACAACAATCACAGTCATAGAAATCTAACCGAGTTGAGTCAAGTTAGGGGAAAGCCCTTTGAAATTACTAGTGTAATAGTAACCTTCAACTGAAAACAGTATAAAAAAATTGTAGTTGTCTGTGATGTTTCTAAAAGCAATTACCACAATCTTGAACCCATTCTTTTTTTACTCTTAAAAACTTTCCCTTTCCGTGTGGGCCACGACTTATCGTCACGTTACTAGGCTTATAAATATCTAGCTACATTACGTCAATTGATATTTAGATGATGAACTGAACAGTGACTGTTTTGATATTACAAACACAAATTACTTAATGAAAATATCTATTCATGAAACAAGGAAAATGAGTCGGACTAATATCCAGGACTGTCTTTTTGTCACGCGATGCCTAAACAAACAAAACATTCTTCGTGAAAGTTAGATGCAACTGTAGATAAACTAGACTAGCCGCTGTTAAAAGTAACTGTTAAAAAAGCTATAAATCTAGTGTGCTGGAAATACATCACTGTTACGTAAATGGACGTAGGTTTTATGAAAGTTTTATGACAATTTGTATCACGACATACAACATAATTGACTTTTGAAACTAGTAGTAGATAAAAATGAAACAAAAATCATATTTAAAAAAAATGTTCCTTATTTTGTGTACATATACCTGTAATATAGCTCGCAATAACTGAACTAACCAGTTTGCAAAATTGTACTTGCGTTTTTGCATAGGTACTTTGATGACTAATGTGATTTGAACGGTTGTTTTTAACAAAAAAATGTTTGCGAATAAAGAAATGAGTGTGTTATAAATTGTTCACAAATATTTATTTGTTTTTTTTTTTGTGAATTATGTATGCATTTTTATAGTTTTTGAATCATGATTGATGAAGCACCTCCACCTCCATTACAAATTGAGGCTACTCCGTATTCGCCAGGTTTTAGAACGTGGCATAAGTGAGCAACAATGCGGGCACCAGACATACCAATAGGATGTCCTAAGCTGACAGCTCCGCCGTGGACGTTGACTTTGGAGGGGTCCAAGTCCAAGAGTTTGATGTTTGCCAAAACGACACAGCTGAAGGCCTCGTTTATTTCCCACAGGGCGACGTCTTCTTTGCGCACCCCGCATTTCTCCAGCAGTCGAGGCATGGCGAGGGCCGGGGCGATGGGAAAGTCGATTGGGTCAGTGGCGGCGTCTGCGTATCCGACAATTCTGGCTAACGGTTTTTTTGAACCGGCTGAGGAAGCTGTGGCAAGGACGAGCGCACAAGCGCCGTCGTTTAAGGTACTCGCGTTTCCGGCGGTCACGGTGCCACCTTCTTTTTGAAAAACAGTGGCAAGTTTTGGAAATTTGGCGAAGTCAACGCGTTTGTATTCCTCGTCGGTGGAAATGACTTGGTCGGGTTTTCCACGCTTTCCAGGAATCGTCACTGGAGTGATTTGGGAGGAAAAGATGCCGTCTGTGTGAGCCTGGGCGGATTTTTTATAGCTGGAAATAGCGTAGTTGTCTTGGGCTTCGCGAGAGAGAGAAAGTTTTTTGGCTGTGTTTTCACCACAATTCTGGGAGGTAATCAATTGTTATTGTAATCAATCAATCAATTGTCATTGTAATTTAATACGAGAAAATAAATTAGTTGTCAAAGATTTTTAAAAGTGGAGACAACTTACGCCCATGTGGATTTTATCGTACACGTCAGTAAGTCCATCGAAGACGATCCCATCGACCAGTTTCACTCCTCCGTATGGAGTTTCTCCTCGAGCCATGTAGTAAGGGACATTCGACATGGACTCCATTCCTCCAGCAACCATGATTTGTTGATCCCCACACTTCAAATTTTGCGCTGCTAACATTATCGACTTCATTCCAGAAGCACAAACTTTGTTGATTGTGGTGCACTCGGATGTCTTAGGCAGGCCGGCAAATATGAGAGCCTGACGTGCTGGAGCTTGACCTAATCCTCCTTGACAAACATTTCCCATGTACACCTCCTGAATCTGGTCAGCTGCAAACCCACTCCTGGCCACTGCTTCCTATGCACAAAAGATACTACATTTCTTCAATCGTAATCATTTTTACGTAACCGTACAATCACTGAGCCTGGTAACCTTAATTGCAACAGCACCAAGTTGTGTTGCAGACAGAGACGCCAGGCTGCTTCGGAAGCTGCCGATTGGCGTTCTCACAGCACTTAGAATGACCACATCTTGCGAACTAGATGAATAATTTCGTTTCCCTAAATTACGGGTGCAAACCCTACTAATTCTATGTATGGCACTCATTTCAAAAACTTGACAACGGCTAAACTGAACTTGGGGCTTGACAAGCTTTGTAGTAGCCAGGTTATGTAACACGCTCACTTAGCTCTACCAGCAGATAATCACAAAAACAGACATCATGCCACCTGACCATATGAATCCTGGATCTCTGGAACCAGCTTTTAGCATTTGCTCAAACTTGTTTTAGTGAGTGCTGTCACATTATATGCATGCCGATGGGCAGCTGGGAATATGGGGGTTGTTCACATGAACTCTCCCTGAACAACTGCGTAGTCGATTGAATGCAAGTATTTCGCCATTATTGTGTATTGTGGAGCAGCTCACTTTTATTAAACGTTTATCAATAATCTTGTTACGTTCCTCACAAGAATAAATATTGAACTAGCTTGACTAACAAATTTCATAAGTCTTTCAGAAAATAAATCAACCACTCAAGCCCCCATGGGCGCTCCTTGCTTTTGAGGTTCCTTCAGCTGTCCCTGCACTCCTCGGTACCATCTCTCAACAGCTTTTGAGTTCCTCATGAGCTCATCGAAAGCTTGACAACCTTCAATACTACTCAGGACTCCGTATACTGCTAAATCAGCCAGATTCGGGGCGTTTCCTCCCATAAATCGTCCTCCCTTTTGTTTTATACTCTTCACCCAAAAGTCACTCTCGTCAAAGAGACTCTGACGCACGTCGTCCTTCAAATTATGTCGTTTCTTGAGTCGCTTTCCAATTATCCACATTGCCATAGCGCCCACGTAAATTACAAGGTACCGTTCCCACGTGGAAAAGTTCTTTTCCCATTCCCCCACACGGTCAAAGTTCTTAAACGACTCGATGGCTTCTGGCATCGTCCTATAGATGTTGGGTGACAGTGTGTGAACATAGACGGAATCCGCCCAACGACGCCACTTTCGTTCTTCCATGATATCTTCTTTGCTCCGGATTTTAAGTGCAGCATCCCCCAACATTAAAAAATATTTGTTCATAATTTCTACTTGCCGACGACCATCGTCATCATTGTATTTAATGGATGGGTAGCATTTAGCAATGTTTAGGAGTGAAGAGGGGTCTGAGGAGGATGCACCAGCTCCTTGGGAATCGTGCGAGGAAGCGAAGAGGAAAGAGTACAGGGCAGAGACAATCATTGACGAGTCGTTCAACTGAAGGATTTCTCCCTGTGGTGTTTGCACTACTAAAATTGGTACTTTTTTGTAGGTTGTCCACTTTGTTTGTGAACGTAGAACAGGATTTACTTCAACAATGTCATACGAGATCCCGAAGTAGTCGAGCATGGCACGAACCTTGCAGCAAAATGGGCAGGTTTGATATTGAAACAAAGTCAGCTTCAGACCAGTCATATCTGTTGGGTATATCATCTGCAACGGATCAGAATAGTTAAACAGTTAATCCCTACATTTTATAAGTACCAAATCAATAAAGCCTTCATGAAATACCGTCCGAGAAGGTTTGTGTACGGGAACGCTGGTTAAGATTATTGGCGTCTCATTGTTTTCGTTTGCGACGATAGTTCTCATTTTTCTGAGCTTGTCATAGCCTAATCCGCCACCCACAAGTGTTCCAATTCCCAAGCTAACTGCACTCCACCAAAGTAATCCTCGTTTTTTCGGTTCTTCTTGGTCGGTTTGCTGTTGACCCTGATCCTTGTCACTTGTACGGTCTAGTGGAACTCGGGCAGAGGACGCGGCAGTTGGTGCAAAACAAGGATGACGACATCCTGTCGACATCAGTCGGCGAAAGATCACCGAAGAAAGCGTGGATCCCCTCATTTAGGTTAACAACAATAAAGATTTTTAACTAATTGTTAGGTTGTAGGTAGCTTGCGAGCAGCATACACGAAAATTTCTCGCCACGGCTGGGATAGAGAGATCCCGGTAAAAAGTGGAATGGAACTGGTTGGCTGCTGTTCTGTTTGCCTTTCTCTCTCCGCTCCGGCTTCTCTAGCTAGATCAAGCATGTGTCAGCTGAGTGTATCAGCTCAGTCAAGTTAGACTTGTGAAAATGAATCCACCGAGCGGAAGTAGTCGTCCTAAATTAAAGTTCCTGAAGCCGTCAGACGACGCCTCATGGGAAGACGATAAGCCTGATGTTGACACCAACAGTGCGACCACCTTTGTTTATAATCCGTATTACTCGCTGTCTCTTGACCAGCAGAAGAAGAAGCTACCCATTTTTCAAAATAGGGACCACATCATTTACTTGTTAGAAAAGTTCCAAACGTTGGTTTTGGTGGGAGAGACAGGTATTTGCTTCGCTAAGTATTTACCTTCTTCTTGGCATTGAAAACTGGTATGTAATTAATGCTTACGTTGTTTATAGGGAGCGGAAAGACGACCCAAGTTCCTCAATATCTTTGTGAAGCAGGATGGGCCGGGGACGGAACCATGATTGCTGTCACTCAGCCAAGGCGAGTAGCTGCAACTTCATTAGCCACCCGTGTGGCTGACGAAATGGGAGCGATTCTCGGTGACGAGGTTGGCTACGCCATAAGATTCGACGAAAAGTATGATCCCTCAAGAACCAAAGTCAAGTACCTTACGGAAGGCCTTCTCATTAGGGAAATGTTAGGAGATCCCTTACTACGCCAGTACTCCGTCGTCATGTTGGATGAAGTTCATGAGCGCACTGTTAACAGCGACATGCTCATGGGACTCCTCCGGAAAATCTTGAAAAAGCGAAAAAATCTCAAGTTGATTGTGTCCTCTGCTACAATGGATGCTGATCAAATCCAAGAGTTTTTCAACATCCGGGACAAAAAGTCCTCGTCCCGGAGTAGTCCAACGTCTGTGATTCTAAGTGTGAGTGGACGCTCTCACCCCATCGATATATTTTACTCAATCGACCCTGTCCCTGATTATGTGAAGGATGCCGTTGCAACAGTTGTGAAAATCCATGAAAGTGAAGGGAAAGGAGACATTCTCGTCTTTCTCACCGGACAAGAAGAGGTCGACAATGCAGTCACACTTCTCAAAGAACATGCTCGAAACTACGCTGGATCTTCAGAGAAACAAAAGTTCTTGGAGCTTCTTCCATTACCAATGTACGGCTCCTTACCAGCCCGTGACCAGCTGCGCGTGTTTCAAACAACGCCGAAAGCAACTCGCAAAGTTGTTTGTGCCACAAACATTGCAGAAACTTCTATCACTATTTCAGGAATTTTTTATGTAGTTGACTGTGGTTTTGTGAAAATGAGGTGGTTCAATCCCGACTCATTTACAGACTCCCTTGTCGTCCTTCCTTGCTCAAAAGCATCTGCAGAACAACGCGCAGGTCGAGCTGGCCGGACCCAGCCGGGAAAAGTATATCGACTTTATCCAGAGTCGGAATACGAAAAACTAGACCAATCATCGCCTCCGGAAATCCAACGCTGTGACCTGTCGTTTGCTGTTCTCCAGTTGAAAGTGTTGGGCATTGATAACGTTGTCAGTTTTCATTTTCCTTCGCCCCCACCTGCGAAAAATTTAATTTGCGCAGTTGAAGTATTATTTGCTCTGGGAGCTCTGGACAAAAATGGATCACTCACGAGTCCTTTGGGTGAGCGAATGGCAGAGTTTCCACTGCCCCCATGTTTTTCAAAAATGCTTCTTGTTTCGGGAACATTTGGCTGTTCCGACGAAATAACGACAATTGCAGCTATGCTCCAAGTGGAAAGCGTCTTTCAAATGCCATACGGACAAGCAGCGATTCGAGCGAGGATGGCGAAAAGGAAGTTTGAAGTCGAAGAAGGAGATTTAATAACGTTGCTCAATGTCTACACAGCATTTGTCAAGGCTGGAAGTACCAAACACTTTTGCAACCAGAATTTTCTCAACTTTAAACGGCTGCGGAGGGCAGATGAAATGAAGAAACAGATGGTTAAAATGCTGAGACGATTTGAAATACCATTGGAGTCATGCAAGGGAAACTTGGAGCCTATTTTGAAGTGTATTACGGCAGGATTCTTCCCGAATGCGGTGTACCTTCATCATTCAGGTTACTATCGAACGGTGAGAGGAGACCTGACTGTTTATCCGCATCCAAGCTCGGTTATTATTTTCACTTCCGCAATCGCAGTATGTTTTGTTTACGGAGATAATTCACACGTCGCAGATTTATATGAGAGATTTGACTGTGGTGAAACCTGAATGGCTGGAGGAGCTGGCTCCTCACTTTTACAAAAAGAAAACAGAACATTTCCATTAAAGACAAAGGAGTACCGTGACGTGGAGGGTGAAAAATAAATATACGTGTTCAACTAGTAGTTATTAAGATTTTATAAATGTTGTATTGTTTATTACAATGACAGGAAGGAAAAGTAGAATAATAAAAACACTTTTACACAAACACTTAATCGTTACAGCCGTTTCTCTTTATTCCATAGCTCATACATGAGAAAATCATGTATAACACCGAAAACGAGTTTTCCATGAGAATGCATTTGACCTCTTCCTTAGAACGGTGGTCGTCCAGGTGGTGGTGGAACTAAAAAACGGAAACCCCCAAATTAAAACCTTGTCATTGAGTTGATATGAGTGTGTGAGACCATAATAATAACTAACCTCCACGCATTAATCCCGGAGGAGGTCCTCTCATTCCTGGTGGCATTCCTGGAGGAGGAATACCTGCTGGTGGAACACCTCTTCCCATCATACCTGGTGGCAGACCTGGAGGGACGCCAGGAGGAAGTCCTGGCATTCCTGGTGGACCACCTGGACGTGGTGGCATTGTCGGGGGAGCCCCTGGTGGTGCTGTAACTGGAACGTTAGGTGGTCGTAATTGAGGTGGAGCGGCTACTGATGGTGCTGCTGCTCTTGATGGAGCCATCATTTGAGCGGATGGTCCGCCAACTCCACGAACAGGTCCTTGAAGACCAGGGGGAACTGGTCCAGGTGGTG
>VICI01003064.1:0-14361 GCA_019593645.1 Akabosia matsudoensis | reverse complement strand
TGTAATTAAGGCTTACTAGTGACACACCAAATCGACAACATGAATAAACTTGATTAGCTGACTTGCAATTCTGTCGGCTGAATTGATTGCTATATTACTTCTCGGTTTGGCTTAACGCACAATACATCAAGAAGTGGAATTATTTTTATGTTAAGCACAGAAATATGACGTTTATACAAAACGATCTCTGATATATTGTGGCCGGAATCTTAACTTTTAAAATTATTTGTACTGTTTACGGAATGAAAAGAGGAAAAAACAATTCAAAACAAAGCCTCTTGAGAAAAATATATTCAGATGGTGTCGTAGTATACCAAACGGACTGACATCATGGGTTTAAAGTTTAGAATCCGGCCACAGTACAATGAGGCAACCTATAAAAATCGAAATTTTTGTTACGGATTCTTGTTCGAGATATTCGATGAGGCATTTAGACGCATTTAATAGTTTGAAAATTGTACTTAAAGTTTAACGGTACATGAAAGAATGATAAAATACATCACAAGATTTTCTTTCGTTACGCTCAAAATTTTTACATAAGAAACAAACATAAGTTTACAATACCTGTTAGCCAAATATTTGAAAATTTGAAAAGTTGAAGTACTCCATCCACCAATGCCGAATCAAACTTAACTATTAATTCTTGTCAGTCCGGTTTGAGCAAATCAGTCACAACTGCTGTCCGGTCGTAAATGGCCGAAAACGGTTTTGCAAGGTCTTGTTAAAGACAATTCAGACGGTCAAATTGGTTTAAAACGGCCAACTTTATCTGCCAATTCCTGACTTTTGCCTTATTCACTTGTAGCTTGTAAATTAACCCTGAGTTATCTTCACTAAGCTGCCTCACCAAATCACTACAGTATCACATTCAGATGAATATTCTGTTTCGGGGCAACAAAGATTTCCAATGGATTCCGGTTTTGCCAATAATTCAGGCTATAATCTGTCTACCTGTACGAAAATGCCAAACGAGCTTAACAATAAGCAAACTTGTTAGAGCATTTCGCGTTGTATTGATTTTCTTTGAAAGGAATTTTACCATTGACAGGTAATATCGCCATTTTTAAAAGTATTGTGTTTCTTCTCATTCACTGCATTACGAGTGCGTCCGTTTCATTAACTTGGTTTAGTTAGCGTTCAACTCAGCTAGGATGAGCAAAGACAATGTGTTTATTTCATCCCACCAACTTGGGAGACAAAACGAAACACTATCGGCTTCTTGGAAAGTCCCAACGCCGAAAAAATCATCCCGGACTAAAAAATAATCCATATGTGAATAAAACGCCTTGTTGTGCAATAAAGCTCATTCTAGGATGGACGGTAAATTAATTTTATGCAGGTGGCTTTACAAGAATCGTTTTGACACGGCTGCAGCGAAAACGTATGAAATCGGAATGAATAGATAAGGGCTGTTATGAATATTGCCAAGTGGGATGGATACCGCCGTAATGGTTACATTTATGAATAAATCCGCTGAGCAGCACTTTCATTTCTCTATCCCTTTTAAAAGGTTTTGTTGGCCGTGGCTATTCAGTTGTAGAAAACACATTTTTGTGGCGCATAAATTTTACAATACTTAAGGGATGAACGTAGGGAACATTTTGGGACAAGAGGCAAGAGCGGCAGGGGTTGCTTTTTGTAACGAAGCTAAATCATGGGCTTCATCCTGAGCTTTTATGATCCCATTCATTCAAAAAATTGTCAAACTACACTTATCGAATCAATTAAAAAAATCTGCACTTATCAAATTAAACGTAAACAGCCGAAAAGGAACATTAGCAATAAAGAAATGAACAGATTCGTGCTGTAAAGATCAATGTGGTTCAGTGGGAAATATATTTACTAAGATAATACATAAAGGGATTACTTAAGAATATAGAACCCAATATACCATTCGAAAATCGCAAAGACTGTTACTGAGTCCTATGAAAGGGTAGAATGCTTTTTGGTCAGAGGACATATACGTTGACAAATTTGCACAAAATACATTGCTTTTGCTATTTTATGTATGTATATGGATTGAACAAAAACCACTGCTTGTAATTAATATAGCTTTGGAAAAAGTTAGTGACGAATGAACGAGTGACGTGATGTTGTTAGGAGATGGCGAAAATCGCTTTTCATACACATCGTTTAGTGATGATATACTGTATGTATAAAAACGTTTCTTTGTGCGGCAAACACACGAAATTAGATCATGCAATGAATTATTTATTTGCAGGTTCCTCCACTTTATCCAGACAACAAAATATATCTGATCCTGCTTTGCGATTCTGGATATCTCTTACAAGAGTAAATTTTTGCGAGATCTGCAGTTTGCATACAGCACTTAGAAACTTGTTGTGGTTATTTCTGACATTGCGATCACTTGCCAGTGTTACTTCAGAACCCATCCCAGTTTCCAAATCCATCCCTTTTGTTCTGCCCTCCGTCTTTCTAGTTTTTCATTCCTTTAAAAAAATTCTCATTTCAGCAAATTTCTTTGTGCGAGCAGGCTTTTGTTTTTAAATGTCCCTTTTTATATTTGTGTCCCACCAAAGCAAACGAGGATCGCTTCAAGTCAAGAGCTGGCAGCTTGACGTACAACAATCCAAAACCACATATTTCTATTGAAAGTACGGAAAATTTATAGAAAGTAGTCGTCGGAATAACGGCAGAAAGAAAATATTCAAACCAAAGTCATCGAAAAAGTCGCAAACCGCATATTTTCACTTCTTTCAAAGAAACAATTTTGGTTTGGCCCGATATTCAGAATTTTGAAAAAGATCTCTTAACAATCATTTTTGGGTAACTTTTATGATGCGACAAGCGGCCGCACTCCACTTAAACCAATTAAACCTAATAAAAAGGCTCGAAGCAGGCTATTAGTTTAGGTTTTCTCTTTACTTACTTTACTTGGCACACGTGATTACCAGTTACATAAACAATCAAATCAAAATCCTTGAAAACCAAAAAGTAAATCGCAAACAAATTAAATCTAAATCTTCGTAAGACACGCTTCTCCATCTCAAATCTTCTCATAAGAAAACTCGCTGCTCATTTCGCTTCCAACGCTTTCTTCCTCTTGGGCTGCACTTTTCTGCAACTTCGCGCCGTCTCTAACATATAACATTTGAGGCAAAGGCTCGAGTGCCTCAAACTCCAGTAAAGGAAAGGAGTTTTAAAGGAAAACAAAGGATCTACCAAAAATAATGACGCATGCAGAATAGGCCACGTGTTTGTCCGCTATACTTGGATAACTTCCAAAAGCACTCATAGTCGTCAGAATCGACCTCTCAAAACTGAAAATAAAATATTAAAAACTTAAAATGAGAACTGTGACAGGGTCCTCCCGAATGCAAATATTCCAAAAATTTTAATTAATATAATTTTTTACTGGAATTGAATATTTTAATTTAATTAAAGTTTTTAACTTAATTTTTAATCCGTTGAACATAGAATAAGAAGGAGAAAGAAGGGCCCTCGAGTATGAAAGCAGAAAAAATAACAAGTAAATGGTAACTGCTGGACCTGACCAGTGTATTCATACCTTTTATTTCAGGAGTATTTCTACAATTGTCTACTATATTGAAATATATCATTGCCTCTACTGCTCAAGTTACAGGGAGCTCAAGAAATATCTCCATATTTACTCTTTACAAAATGTTTTCTTAACTGGTTCGAGTACTTGAGGTTGTTTGAAATGCTCAAGAAATATCTCCCTATTTACGCAACATGGCTTATTCTTTTAGGTAACTCGATTCGAGTTCCATAAAGGCGCAAACTCAAGATATTTTCAATTGCGAAAACTAAAAAAAAGCTGATTGAGAAGCGAAGACAACTTTTTCATGCTGTGATTATTCGTTTTCGCCCAACACTTGTCTTGTTCGAACTCTAATCGAGTTACCTAAAAGAATTAGCCATTTTACCTGAATAGGAAGATATTTTTTTGAGCATTTCAAACAACCTCAAGTACTCGAACCAGTTTAGAAAACATTTTATCAAGAGTAAATATGGAGATATTTCTTGACATCCCTGTACATGGAAAATTTTATCATCGCCATGTAACAGCGGTCAGGTCAAACAGTTTCCTTCAAACCAAAAAATAAAAATTTTGTTTATGTAGAATGTTCTATTAGATTATGTAGAATGCATTGAGTGTTCCTCTCTTACTCTTACTTACTTCTTACTCTAAGCCGTTGATTTTTTTTGAAAGCCCCTAAAAACTCTTAAACAGAGAAAGCAGTCGCATAAAGAACACAGGTTACAAAATCTCTTGCAAAAGGTATTATCGAAACAAGCGCACCGCAGCTTCTCATTATTTTTTATGTAGTACACGGACATACTGTTTTTTGTTTCTGGGCAGGCAGTAAAATAAAATGCAGTTTATTACTTTACCTAAAACTGTATTTTTACCTTCCCATGATCAGCTCAAAATCTCCACTGAAGTGGTTTATTGCTCTTTGTTTTGTACAAATGTGACCAGGAAAATAATGATATGCCTATGCCTATTGTTGCTGTGCATTTATGCATGTGCAGTCCAGGCGCACCTAATTTTTAGCCCGAAGTTTTACATTAACGACAGTCACATAAATTCTCTGCCAACCATCACGAACTCGAATATGACTATTATTTCGACGGGCAAAACTTGAAAGGGTAACTGGCAAAACTATTCTGAATTAATTTTTAAGTATTTCAATTAGCATTAGTTAATTTCTATGGCTGTCAGCCATAATTTATGTAGCGTCGACGTCGAAGTAAATCGTTACGGGCGCACGAACTGCACACGTATGCTTATTCAGCAACGAAAGGCACATTATAATTTTCCTGGTCACAAATGTTTATCTGGCCTGTCTTCAATACTTGTCGCGACGAATTGAATCTGTCGCACAAGAATAGAATTTTTGTGTCTCGTAAATTTACTCACAGTCTGGACACGGCATGCATCATAACGTGAACCCTTTTTGATGAAATTATTTGTAAGGGAGCTGCTGCTGTGACCAGATTTTGTTCATGAGCCTGTGACCTCCTTTAGTGCTCAATACAATAAAGTAAATTTGTAAAGCGCTCCAGGTGGACTGTCAATGTTTCTTAGTTCAGTTGTATTCAGTTTAAGGGCTCATGCCATTGGTAAAAACTCTTCAAGCGCATTGTACTATTTTATGTTACTTTGTCTTTAGATAATTTACGAATGTTGGAATTTCTCCTGACATTATTGTTGTCCCCTGATGAGGACTGCAGGATATAGTCTCAACATTATATACGAATAAAATATTCAACGCAAAAACTCGTTGAACTTCATCCAACCATGTTTCCCAGAACTTTCGTATTGTCCTTTCTAAATCAATAGAATAATTTTGTTTAGAAGCCTACGAGGAAAGTTAAGTGAACTTACTCATTTAGTCGGTACAGTTTAAATAGTCACATGCTTACCCTTTGTACAGAACGTTCTATACGATACGGAGCAAGTTGTTTATCGGCCAGAGCGTTCTATGATCTCAAGCCGCCCCATTTTGTGTACCCTTTGCATTTACCATTCACTCATACCAATCGCTATATATAGTCACTAAAGCACGCCATGAATCTATAGAATGTAACGAAATTAACGGGATACTATTTCGGCGTTGTGCGGTCGTGTTGCGGAACGTTTTTGCGACATATCGAACGTTAGAACAAAAAATCAGTTTTATACTCTTTCAAGGTAATTGAATTTGAAGACTGTCTATTTACATAAAGTATAGAAACAGCGCATTGCAGATGTATATTGCAAGATTAAAGATTCCGTGTAAAGTTTTCTTCAGGAATTTCTACAGTTTTTCGAGAAAAACGTTTCAGCTAAGGTTAAGAATAAAAAGCAGCGTCTTAAATTAATCGCTGCTCTTTTGCAGATGGAAAATACAGGTTTCCAGACATAAATTTCACTCAGGAACGAAATATTAACAAAGGCTTATGTGCTTACATGTTTCGCCAGCAAGTTAAAAATGGCTTTTCAGCGAGTGCCCGGCACCACCGCCAATTCAATGCATTCTTTCATTATCCTAAAGAGCGTGTCAAGTACCTGAAATCCCAACAACCAAAGAGCCAATAATAAGATTGGCGAAATCCTTTGTTTTTTTGCGCAAATTCTGACCACAAATATTAATTACAATCGTAATTATAACCATATCACCCTCGTGCAAAGATCGAGAAAATAGGATATATGCTTAAACAATTCAAAAATGGTTTGTGATACGTTAAATCACTTATTTGAATCAATATCTAATGTAAACACCATAGCAGGCCTCCAAAGTAAACATATGAAAGTGTTATTTTTCCTTCTGGTCATACATGTGAGCAAAAATAAATTTTCTTTGCTGTTCGTGACTAACACTGACAAGATTTTATTGTCACTCCAAGTTACGCGTCACTGCAGGCCAGAGATATGTAAAAAATGTCTTTTTGATTTTGCTGTGAGCAACTGCGCCCTAGAACAGGCAAAAATCTGATGTCACTGGCTTGGCCTATGAATTCAATCAACCAGAAGTCATGGCAAATGCCTGGAACAGCCTTTAATTAAGTTTAATTAATGCACTGTTTATTATCAAAAGAATTAAATTCTGAAAAAAATTACCCCAAAACTCTTGTAAATGCTCCTAAACGTTCATTCTTTGAAAATACATCTTGAAAAATTGTTGACTGTTTCCGGGAATTTAGATTTTTTTGAATATTTAGTGAAATTTTATTCCCCCGCAGAAGCTCAGTATTAAGTCCAATTGTCACTAAAATTATTAAATGGTCGTAGAATATGTACCAAGCACTTTTAAACCAATAGGTTTATACCACAAAGACGGACAGAAGTAAATTTTTTTCGAAGCAAAACAAACGTTTGTTGACTGCACCCCACTACCTTGACGATGGTTTTCCTGCAGTTTGCATTTGAGAAAAATATTTTTTCGCTCAACTTTTAAAAACAAAAACAAGCGGAAGGTTTAAAGCACGTGCAATTTTTTCTGTAGGTATTGTTATGCCTTCCCGAGGAAATAACAAACCTTTGCATGTCAATTTTTCATCTATCAGTGTAATATAAAACCATTAACATTTAGTTGCTGCAAAGAGCAAAAGATGGCATGAAGTTGCTCATCTATATTCTTTTTTCCACTTGAAAAGCCAAAGTATACAAAAAAAATATTAATTGGGCAGGAATAATACGCGAGCTGTATTGCAGGTATATTATTATCCTTCATCCTTTCTTTGCTATGACTATATCCATCCTAACCGCGAAACGCAGTTGATAACAGTCATGGGCAGTTGAAAATTTTTGCCAACTCCTCCTAATCCCTCCTGGCCTTTCAACCGTTTACGCCCTCCTCTACCACACTTGGTCTCCAAAATTTTGCCTGCTCCCTCCCACACTACACTTGAATTTCAAAATTTTGCCTGCTCCCCTCCACACCACACTTGAGTTCTAAAATTTTTTTTGCTCCCTCCCAGACCACTCCCGGATTCTCAAATTTGGTATGCTTCCTCCCCCCTCAAGTACAAGTCGTCCATTCCACCAATCGCAAACTTTATTCAGGATTATTCAGCCTTGTAACGCAGGTTTTAGTACAACATCACGAAACAAACTTTTTTGCACTTGCGCGCTTGGCACAGGCTCATTCTCTCTCTGTTGCTCAGAGGTCTCCTTCTCTTTTTTTCAGATCAGATGTTTACAGTTTACATCGCAGGTTTGCCGAATAAAATACTAATTCAGACAGTGAAACTGTAAAATCACAAAAATATTAATTGAAAAATAAAAATCAAACTAGTTTGATCAAACTGAACTAACCCAGTGGAAGGTAAGTACAATTACGCAATAAGCAACACCATTTAGAAAATCACATCATCCTTGTTTTTTGTTTTGCTTATCATCATTTTAGGTCAGAAGAATGGCTTCCAGAAAGTTAAAAGCAGCGCAGTACCGAAAAACAACTCAAGAGTGGGATCGAAAATTTGAACTATTAGGTTTGGAACGTCCTCAAGAGGAGAACAGTTTATTGCTGCAACGAGCCCGACAAGTTAACTTTGGCCTACTGAACTGTTCGGAAAACAGGAACAGGGATATGATACTAAGCTTTAAACCAGCCGACAGTGTTATAAAATGCAAGAGGAAATTTAAGTGTTTTCCCACAGGTGTTTCACAACCGACTTGGGTGGACACGAAAGAGAAATTTGATAAGTTTATGGACCGCCTGCGCACCTGTGACGAATTCACAATTGATCTCGAAGTTCATGGACACCGCACGCTCACGGGTAGAAAAACTCAGACAAATCAAGCTAGCTTGATCAATTACATGCAAAAACAAATATGTATTTGTTCTAATTATAACGTTTCTTTGTTCTGATTTGTCTTTAGATTTTGTTTGCTTGATTCAAGTTGGAACCTGGGACTACGGAGATTATCTTATTGACCCATTCAAGACTAGAGAGGAAATTTTCAACGCGTTAAAATCTGTCCTGGAATCCCCAAAACACTTGAAAATCGGTCATGACATTACCAATGACGTAAAGTGGCTGCAGAAGGATTTCGACATCTTTATGGTTGGGGCTGTGGACACACAAATTATGTATAAGGTTTTACATGGAGATTGTCAGATGTCGTTTGACAAATTAGTAGCATCGTACAATCCGGAGCAGTTAAAAAATATGCCGAAGGAAACTATGAGTGATTGGCGATTAAGACCAGGCCGTGGGATGACCCCAGAACAGGAAATTTACGCCGTAAATGACGTCCACATCCTGCTACGAGTTTTTGATGAGATGAGATCCGAGGTAATCAAGCTAGCTTGATAATAACAATTAATTTCTGCCTCAACATTTCTCATAATATAACTGGTGTTTAAATTTAGATCAAAGAGGAACAGTTCTACCTAACGTGCGAAGAATCCAAACGAAAACTTTTGGAGGTTGCCAAGCAATTGAAGGGAGGTGAAACTGTGAAAAAGGATTATGATAAAGATGCGTCAGAGGAACTCAAGAGGATGTCTGGGAGAAAAGGGATCACTTTCGTAAAGAAGCTGCAAACTGTCCAGCAAAAAGGCGTTCCTGTCTTTACAGTTTTATTGGAATGGCGAGATCTGCTCAGCAAAATACTTGATGAAAAACCGGATCTCCTGGTATCCAGCTGGACGCTTCTTGAGCTCGCCATTACAGATGACTCGTCAATCCCAAAAATAAAAGAAATCTTGGGACCCGTCAACAAACGGATTAGTGACCGGTCGTCCTCTGAGTGCTTACAGGCTGGAGTGGTCCAAAAACTCATTCAGAGCCATGGTAAATACATTGATGAGATAAGAAATCATGAGTGTCACAACTGCTTAAAGATCGGCCATGGACCAGCCTGGGCTTGCCCGTTTCCAAAAATAAAAGGCAACTACAAAGCTTTCTTTCTCAGACCAGAAAATGAGCAGTATCGTCACAAGCAATACGATCGAAAATGGAAGAAACTTGTGGAGAAGTTTGGCGAAGAAAAGGCAAATGATATTGTCAACAAAACAAAGCAAAGCTCATAACTTAATAATCTCGTAATCATCAAGCTAGCTTGATATATCAATTTATTTTACTAATGATAAGTTACATATGAAGTCCAAAACGTTCCAAACTACTCAAGCAAGCTTAATTAATGCATTTAACACTCTCTCTATCATAATTTGATCTGAATAAGTAAATCGGGCAAAGTATTTGGAACAAATCAAGCTAGCTTGATATTTGTAACAATTGAACAGTGTTTTCTAATTCTATATTTGTGTTATAATAATCA
Source organism: Akabosia matsudoensis (assembly GCA_019593645.1). NCBI lineage: Eukaryota > Metazoa > Arthropoda > Collembola > Entomobryomorpha > Paronellidae > Akabosia > Akabosia matsudoensis. Next base: position 4,604 of record VICI01003064.1, on the reverse strand, counting down.
AATCAAATTCAAGATCATACCTCTCTCACTGATCAAGCTAGCTTGATATTTGTAACGTTTCAACAATAAATTCTAATTCTGTCATAACTTTACAGCTTTAAGTTTAGTTTAAACTGTTCCCAACTGATCAAGCTAGCTTGATATTTGTAACGTTTCAACAATAAATTCTAATTCTATCATAACTTTACAGCTTTAAGTTTAGTTTAAACTGTTCCTAAATGATCAAGCTAGCTTGATACTTGTACTGTAATATCTGTAAAGTCGAATTCTACTTATTTCGTTTGACTGACTAATGTAACTGTTGGAGGATAATAAAGCTGGATTCTTGAAGTTGATTCGGGTTCAATATGACGTGCGTATTTGCCATTCCTTCGAAAGCAAAATATTTTCGATAGTTTCAATACCTAGTCTTGCTCTCCTTGCTCGGGCTATCGCACCTGCCACTGAAAATAACCGCTCAACACTGCCACTACTTGCTGGCAAACTCAAATAAAATTTAGCAAGCAGCGCTAGAACAGGATATCTGTGCTGATTCGCTCGCCAGTATGTCAATGGACACTTAGGTTTGGTCGCATCTTTCCAGTACGACGACAGTTCCTCATCCACGGTTGTGGGCGTGAAAGGAAGATCCTCTACTTGTGAGCAGTTTGTTAGATTTAGGAATTCCTCCAAAATATTGTCACAGGTTTCTGGTTCGGCAGTGACAGCAAACTCGCCATACGAGTCCCGACTTTCAGGAACCCCCGGTAGATTCTTTTGCGTATCTGAGCATTTTGAAGAGCTCCAAGTTTCCATTTCACTAAGAAGCATCTGTCTCGCAGTTTCTTCGTCGCATATGTATTTTTTTAGTCCATACTTATCGTTGACGTTTCCTAGAGGTTTTAAAAAATACGAGAAGTATTTGGATTGGTTAGTGTGAAAAATCAAGCTAGCTTGATATCTAGAAAACTTACCTGAAACAAACGGAGCCAGCTTCACTGTAGGATCTAGAAGAGCCGCTAAAATGTACTTCTTTTGTGAAAATACTTGCAAAAGCTATTTTCGAGGACCTTTTCCCTTGTAGCTATCCTGAGTTGCCGATGCGAATCGCTCCACTAATGAGATGCAAATGTTGGTTCTCAAGGCGTTCATGGAATCCGTTTCAAGGGCTAACTTTGCAAGTACTATTTTTTAAAGTAATTTGGAAACACATTCATAATGGACTGAATAGGCTAGAAAAGAACAAGCTAGCTTGTTATCGTTTTTGTCGACATGACTTACCGTTATTTAAGCAAATCAATCCGATTTGCACCTTTGATGACGTTACTTTATCACTTTGAAGGGTGTCAGTGAGATCTCGGATCGGTTTGAGTATCTTCTGAAGCTCAGAAAGTAGTTTTAAGGTGCTTGGTGTAATTAAATCGGGACTTGCCAGCCCCCGTTTTCTTGCTTCCAAATACACTGCATTCACGTGGTCGACAAAATTTTCTTTGAGCAACCGCTCAAGTGCGATCGAAACAGTATTCCACCGTGTCTTTCCAATTGCAACAACCTGAAGACCTGTCTTCTGTACAAGCTGCTCTGTCCAGGTATTGGATTTGTGGAAAAAGTTGACCATGGAATGAATGGCTTTTGTCAGTTCCTCAGCCGTTTTATTGGAAGTGAGACATTCCTTGACTACAAGCTGAAGAGCATGTGCCACACATCCCAATCTGTCAAAGTTGGCTTGCTTCCAGTCATCTGGTTCCGGCATCGCAAGTAGCTCCTCTAGAATTTTTGCATCGTCTGGATCAACATCTGGGACCTCCACATCTTCTAAGGTATCACCAGTTCCTTGGGCTGCCTCGTTTTCAAACTCGTCGTCGTCGTCGTCAATGGTCTCGATGTCTTCATGAACTAAAGCCTTCAGGCGCAGGGCTTCCTCCTCTGCTTCTATTTCCTCATCATACCGATTATCTTGATCTCCGCAGAAGGCCGCCAAGTTAAATGCTTTCACGTTTTCCGCAGCATTGTCAGCCATTACCGTCATAATCTTAGTAAAACACGAAAAGCCTTTATAGTAAGCAGTGAAATTATGTTATCAAGCTAGCTTGATCAAATCCGGTATTGTGTAAACCAACCTGTCCTGGCGTTACATTAAAGTCTTTTTGGAAAAGATTTTTGAGAAATAAACGAAGATTATGAGCTGACTTTCGATGCGAAAAATGTTTGAATGCCACAGTAAGTTCTTGTTTTTGAAATTCATCGTCAATGAAATGAACTTTGACTCCTAGAACAGACTTTCTTGAGATGGAACTCCACAGGTCAAGGCTGACATGAAATTTATCCAATTTTTTAGTGGATACTTTGAGTTGTTTTTTAATCTGTTTTTTAATAATAGGAATCAGTTTGGGTATTAGTATGTCAAACAAACTAGTTTGTTAATTTCTGCTTACTGCTTACATTTATTGAAGTAGACTTTAGATGTCTGGTTATGGTTCGTCTGGAGGGTACTCGCAGTCTTGGGTCTAGATGATTGATTAATTTTTGGAAACCTATCCGTGAGCAGTAGTCAAGGGGATAACCATCCAGTACTACAAGATCCGTACAGTCATCTAGGAAACGCTTTTGTTTCGGATCATTCCAGGAATAAGCGTCGGAAACGGTGGTACCTGACTTGTTTCGTTTTGGAATTGGCTTGAAATGATTTATTATGGAGCTCTTGCTAAGATTATTGGTTTTCTGGAATGTTTCACTTGATATTTGATGTACCTGAATCTAAATCAAACAAATGCATATTCATTTCAATCTTTTAATTGTATAGCGCTCAGGAGTTTTCAAATAAGATAACTTACGAGGTGACGCTCAAAGTTAAACCATCCGCGATCCTTCAGATATGCTCTCATGAATACACGTTTCTGAGTTCCTTCTGATAAACACTGCTTGCAAACTAATTGGTCGTCACTCGTGTATTCATAAAAAGGTCGAAGGTTAGGTCTTATTGGAACATGAACTTTAGGAATTTTTGATGGAGTAACACCCTGCAGATCCTCCGATGTGTCCATTGTACAAGCTAGCTTGTAATAAAGCGTTGTCAAATGCGTTGGTGAATGGTTAATGCGATCTAATTCATCAACACAAATAACACAATTGCTTATCGTTAACTTATTTACAATACTTCAGTCGCAAAGAGTTGCAGTAAACAAACCGGCTTCCCAACATTTCATTCAGTCAAGCTTTGGCAAAACGAGTTTGGGGTTATTTGACAACACGTGTATTCATAGCTCATGTTGCTGTTTATGTTGTTTGCTCTTGCTCGACCCATGTGTACACACACACAATCAAAAACTCACACAACGCTACTTTTCAAGAGCAGGCGTAGTACTACTTCTACTTTACCCATTACTGCTCCACACCACACAATTTTATGGCGTTTTGCAACCACCCCCTCCCTCCAACCCAAATCTATAGTAAATGTTTACTACACCACACTTTGCTCCTGAAACTTGGCGTATAGAGAGACTCCTCCCTCCTTGCTCCCTCCAAAAGTGTAAAAATGTCTCTGCTCCACACCCTCTTGCCACTCCTGCTCCCTCCCAGGAGGGAGGGGTGCCCATGACTGGTTGATAACGTTTAAACTCCTCCCTGGGTAGGTAATTCAAAAAAACTTTTCCTCCCCTTTTTCTCTATCTACTCCCAGCAATTCACATCTGGACTCATGACAAAAAAATGCGGCGCGTATTAGATTCTTTTTAAATTATCGGTAAAAAAGAATTAGTCATTCGCAGCTATCGCCTAGCGTATCTCAACTAACAAAAAGTAGATAAGTATAATATTTTTCAACAAGGGGCCGTCCATCCCAGACGACTCAACTCCTCACCCCGACAATAAAAATAAATATTAGACACGAGCTTTCTTGTTGAGCGTTTAAAGTAAAGAGACAACTTAATTATAAGCGCCTACTAATGTAGTAAACATGTGTAATGACCAACCCCAGCTATTCTCACAAGTGATACGCTTCCACAAACAAAAAAATTAGACCTACGGAATAGATAATATACCTTACCCGTCAATCTTTTTTTGCTGGGAACTATAGTCGCGGAAGAATGACAAAAGTCTCCACTAGTTCTTGCACGACAATACATTCCCCATATTTTTAAAAATAAGGGGCCGTCCATACACGACGAACGTACAAAACTACCCAAATCTCCCACCACATAATAAAAATAAGTGAACCAAACAGTATTCATGGTCAGGGTTTAAAATCATTAAAAAATTATTTACCACCGCCTACAACTACAGCGTACTTATTTATTGAACGGCCCCATTCTCACAAGTGGTGGTGTTTTTGTAGTCGAGTCGCGAGGCTCATTTGCCCATCAAACAATCAAACAAGTTGTCACGTTTTTTTTTTCACTCAGACAATTTTTGAATTTGTTTGCCAACAGCCGGCCAGTTTGTTTCCTTTTGTATACTTTTGTTTTTTGTTTTCGTGCTGTGAACATTATCTTCAGTCATGTGTCACGAATGACTCATTGAATGTTTTAGTTTTAGTAGTTTTAGTAGTGCGAATTAATCGCCTACTTATGTAGGTCATATTAAAATATATAATGATGAAATAAAGCAGTTGCACTGGCAGTTGCGGT
>VICI01003063.1:0-14363 GCA_019593645.1 Akabosia matsudoensis | reverse complement strand
CACTACGATAATTGATAATTAGCAAAAGAACTGGGGATGCATGCGTGCTAATTCGTTACACATCATATTCGCAACAAATGAGGTTTATGACTTCTCGCACTTCAATACTATTTCCCCTCAACCCTTTTCACTTTTTTTGTTCGTTTCTTATGTAAATTCTTAAAGGAGGAAAAAACACTTATTGAAATCCTTTATCAATAAGGTCTGTTGAACAAAAGCTTGTCTTTGCAGAGGTTTCTAATTTTTCTTCATTCAATTAATGAAAGTGTAGCAATTGCAATCAGAGTTACAAAACGCGAAATAGGCATAATAGAACCGTAATAATAACCAATTTTCACTGTCAATCATTCAGCAATAAGTAATCATCTATTGATGATAATCACTGGTTAGACTAGACAAAAGTGATAATCGAAAAGTCAAAGAAAAAATGTATCATTGAGAAGAGAACTTCCTTTAAAAAATATGTATCATCATAAGTTCCATCCACTCATGTACAGAGCCTTCGATCATTAAAACCTCCCTTAAAATGTAGTAACACAGCTGCCGTGATGTAAGTCTACATCATATGGTTCATATAGACTCACCCTGTACAATATTTTTTCTTGTGTACTTTGATTTAATTTATTATCAATGAATCTCTTTCGCCCAAAGGAAAAAGCTTTCAACAAAGCAATGCTTTATAAGTGCCCCTTTTTTATAATATCTTTGCTTTCTATACTTAATTGGTTATTGTTTTGTCAACAACGCTGCTTTTGTTTTATAAGAACGCTCCTTGTCTCATCCACACTATGCTCGTACTCAGGAAACGAGAACCTTTTACCAATTCTGTTAAGCATAATAAATTATCAACAAGTGAGCCCGTTTGGTTATGCGATAAATTTGCATCCAACTTATTTATCATAATACTCTTTTCAATGTAAGCTACCTCAATGGCATTTTGAAATTTAAATCAATCACCAAGAACTCGTAGCTCCTAATTCGGTAAACAATCGGGCATGCAATCATAAAACAATGTAAAAAAATCAAATAATGCAATTGTTTACCCCATTAAAACTCACAAATAAGGAAAACCTACGTTCAAAGACCAAGGCTGATTTGTAATTGCTTCTGGTGATCATAAAAGTGCATCGATTTTCTTCATTCGAATCTATAGTTCATCTGCAAATATTTGGGTTCTGAATGCGATTAGCCTAGAACTTAACAATGCGTCAATTGCTTCCTCATACATTTGACCATGTAAACTAGGCACGACTACGCAATTTCACAACGAGATTCCAAGCTACAGCGTGCGAGTTCATCCACTTTTCCTTTGTTCGATACTTTTCTAAGTTGAGAGTCGGTATTGCGGAAATCACTACTGCTTACGAGATAAATTCGATGGCAAATTCCTTAGCAAATTATTACTCTACCAAGACCAATCAAAAGTACAGGTAAGTCGCGAGTCCCCTCAAAGTGAACCAAAAGAATATGTTCCCTTAGCTTGGACAGAGCATGGCAACGTCCGGACGCGTCCCTATATTACTACCAATTTTTAAAAATTCCGATTCATAATTATAGCATGCTCCCTGCCGTTTCGAACAGTACTTAAAACGAGTTTTATTTTCAAGATCAATCAAGCGTGTCAACTGCCACATCTTCAAAAAAAATACCAGTTTTCAAATGAATTTTGACAAAAACATAAAAATCTGCTATAATCGGTGGCAACATGCAAACCACTCTTTTTTTCACATGAACTACAGTCCATTTTGTTACTAGTTCAGATTTACACAAACCTGCCATGTTTCACTTTTTCTTTTTTCTTAAATCATATCTATTTAGCGTTTCACTCTCGACACCCATAAACGATAATAGCCTTCTGTCATCTTGAATGGCCAAAAGAGTAAAATATTGGTGGAAATTTTTAACAATGGCAATTTTGAAAATGAAAAGGTACAACCGAAACACAAGCAGCAATTTCTGATACAAAGAAGGCATAAGAAAATTATCCAATACCTAAATGAAATATTTAACGTTCCTTTGATTATGATTACCGTGTTGACGACTAAATAGCCTCGACATTTGTGTAGTAGTCTAGAGTAGACGTTAAAAAAGTCGTTTGAAATGAAACATGAAATTACTCGATGACATATTTTTGTTGTGAAAGGTGTTGTATTTATTTAGGTTTTACTTACCAAGCTTGTTCACACGTTTTGAAGAAGTTGTTCATGGGAATGATGGACGGATTTGCGAAACTCACATTCCTTTTTTCAACTTTTACTTCGAAAGAGGAATCTGAAAAGGAAAGACATACGATTTTGCAATATATCAACGGGGCAAATTAGCGATTTATAATTGATTCGTTGTGTCTATATGAGACTCTTAACTTAGAGACCCCTAAAGAGAACACCTATATTGCATTAAATATAGAAAGAAATTACGAATAATTAGAGAAAAACCAGTTAAATAGTAATTTTAATTAACATTAGGTAAAATTCAATATCCTCATATAAAAATGATAAAAATAAGAAAAAAGATCCTATTTCAACTTCGTTCTCCTCTGGTAGAGATTTTTTCACTACTGAGGCTAATTGTGCTTTTTCTAATTTTCTCTCACTAATTACAGGGTATCCTTATAAAAAAGCCAAAACTAATAAAGTCTAACTTCATTTATTATGCAAATATTGGTGGATCTATTCAATTATTTGTTTACAAAATGATTAAGTGGAATTTAATTTGACGAAATTGGCAGGGCCCGGTGCCCCTTGATTCTAAACATACTTTATTATAGCTTGCACGCCAAACATTATTTCTGAAACGTGTCTTGTCTTGTAGATGAAAAAATCGGGTGTCAGGACGTAACCAAATTTTTAACACTTGTGATAATTTTTAAATTCCTTTCTACTTTTTTACCATAAAAAGCAACATGTTCAAAAGAATTTTTGGTTTGTTTAGCGTCGTTGTAGAGTTTTTATAGTGCTTTTTAAACATTCCTTTAGTGACAGGTTGTACAAGAAACGTGTGTGAAAACATAATATGATGTATGAGAGCTGTGTTTGATGATGTTGGACCTCGCGGGCTTTAATTATCTTTTACTAACTTTTGTACAGGTGCGCTCTGCTGCATTGCCATAAATATGTTTTTTTAAATGATGAACGTGACCACGGAGTGAAGAAGTCTTGTTTACTGACTCTTGATGGATGATGAAAGCATCAAGTTTGAAATTAATTGTCGTATCAGTTTTTCAATTTTTCCTTGATTTTCAAATTCTGTCCAATAATGGAAACATATTTATTTTAAAAGATGCAATTCATTGAAAACAACAAGTTCAGGGAGCTTCCGGTCAGACCTAAAATAAATTTAGTTGCATTTTCCCTGTTAAATCTTTCGGCTAGCTCGTGCTCAACAAGCAAACATTGAAATGTCTAATTGTTTATTTCGAAAATAATTTGCACATAAAAATTCTACTCCGCACGCTGCAAACACACCTTTGCTAGATGTAAACGACCATTTTCAACGTAAAATCATTTAAATTATTTTTTAAGTTTGGACCGTATACGTTCATTGACATTATTTTTTCTTGACTATTCTCCAAACCATTCAGAAAGCTTACGTAAAAAACTTCGGTACATTAGTCAGCGTTGATAATGGATAATGATATGTTACCTCGGACAAATTGGGTCTAAACATAGCCTTTTTACAAAACACTTGTATGTTTTTGTCGCCACGCAGTTAATTGCCTGCTCATGTACACCAAATCCGAAATCTTGTTAAAGCCTATTTTTTTCTCGTCCGTAGTTATTGTCTAACGAACCATAAACTGTGGATAAGTTTTGACGAGAGTCAACGTCGCTTCATATTTATAACGATCGACATGTCTAGTCCATTACTTACTTAGTGCTGCCTGCTTTTGGACATAGCGTTTCCTTTCTTTTTTCTTGAGCTTATGATTATGCGTGGTCAATGGCTACTTCCTCTCTAACTGCCTAACGGCGTCTACACGTTACAAAAACCTAAATAATTTCCTTTTTGAAAGAGATTTCACTCTGCAATCATTTTCCCTGCTCAATGCTTAAAATTTAAAATTACTCTTCCACCGACGGCTAGTCAAACAGTCTGGTTAAGAGACCATATGTTACATAAAAAGCAATATCTGGGCTATTGTTATTCTGAGCAGTCACACACTATTATTTTCGCCGTTGGCTAATCGTTATGATAATAGATGAGTTATTTCATAAAGGAATAAGATCTCTTCTAGAATTTTGAATACAGCAAAACATACAACTTACAGAAATATGGTCAACCACAAGCAAATAAACCCGTACGATTCTCTAAACTGTCATCTAATCTCACCCAAGACTCTTTTCAAACAACCTCATCACTTATATTTTCTTCCGTCAATGTACGGTATTCCCTCTGGGGTTGACCGACGACTTCATCGATAGTTTGATTGTGTCAATATGTCAGACAAAATGTGGCTTTTATATGATAGTTTTAAAGATTTCCGTATTTTGAATGGAATGCAATGGTTATCTAAGCATTGTATTGCATTTTCTAGTACAATTTAAGGTTCCCTAAGGAATCTAATTTCCTCTGCTTTTAAAATAAATATTAAGTTTCCTATTCTTTTATGAGTGTCACACGAGTATATAATGGATTTTTTCAGTAATGACACCAAATTTTGGTGAAATTGAAATAAAATCTGAGCGCATCAATTTTTTGTACCGCCACCTCTGATATTCGACACAATTTTCACAAGAAAACTTCGTGAAAAAAGATGCACAGTGCTCATGTTACAACGGCGTAATAGCTAGTCTTATTTCATTTAGGAATGCTCGAAATTTATTCTGTGAAAAAATATTTCTTTGGATAATTTACGCGTGAGCATTAATGCATTTCCGTAAACAGTAAAAGGGAAGCCTTCCTCCTCCTACGCCGCAGGTGTGAACTGCACAAAACATCGTAGTAATTTTTCACATAATCGGAATTCTTACGCACGTTTTTAGTTTTTGAATTGTCTACGAAACGTATCAGTTACAGTGCTGCAAGCTAAAAAATGCAAGCAAGAACGATTATGGCGATATGGATTAGAAAAGGCCAGCCTCATTAATTATTTATAAAATTTAATATACGACGGTGCAGCAAGTGCGTGTCTCCTTCTTTTGCAGAGAACCAAAGTAAAAGTTTTTTTTTCTTCTGATGAGACGTGGCTTTGTGTGTGTCTTCACATAAATTCAACTTGTGAATAATTTATGCCCCGAACGGCTTTGAACCTTTTCAACTTGTTGCAAGGAAAACCGTCAAAAAACATAATATATTCGTAATGGTAATGCAATGAGAAATAGTCAAGTAATAATGGAGTGATAGAGATACGGATGAAATGATATCTGAATAGATTTCACCTGAGAGAGCTGAATGGGGCGGTAAAAATTTAAAACATATTGGTTCTTACGTGCCTACGTGACTATTAGCCTGATTTACCTTATATGGTGTGCGAGAAGGCGACAAAACTGTATCATATTGGCTATAATCGTATCTATAAAATGATAGAGTATTATGGTTTTATCTCAAATGACATGCGTTTTATGCATGGGGACAATCATGGGGTGGCTTATAAAATTGTTGGTACAAATAAAATACAGGGTATTAATTAGGTATTTACTTTAAAACAATAAGACCATTTTAGGCTAGAAACATTAATTCTGAACCTTAGCATCAAGGCCCCGACCGAAAATTAAGTTATCCTATCGGATGCCATCATAGTGAACTAAAATTTGAAAATATACTTTTGGACGTTCAATTTGGCGTTTACTAAATTATAAAACAAACAAGTGTGTGGCTTATTGTGGTTGCAGAAGCTGTAGTTATTCTGTATTGAATTTTTACTAAATAGGTAAGCGACTTTAAATTTTGCTCTCTTAAAGATCTAAAACATTGTAAATGCAATCAAATAACCTGTCCAAAGTTGTAACCTTTTAGCCCTGCACCGAAACCGGCCCACATTTTATTTGAATCAAAACCTGTCCTGATGTTACTACAATAATACAAGCATGTATTTATCAGTGTAAAATGGTGCTCAACCTGAGTAAGATCATTTACAGATAATCTTCAACGATTCTCTTATATCTAAGATTGGCTGATACGTCACATACGAAGCATAAATTTACTCGACCCAATCAGATGACAGAAATAATCCCAAAACATTTCTTTGTTTGCAAACAGTTCCTCGTAAACAAAGATATAATTCGAAAATCTGTTGCAGTAACTTTTACCCAGATACTTTCTCGAATAAAATTATTTATTCATGAGCCTCTGCCATACATTTTGTCTAATTATAAGTGTCATATGAAGAACAAAATTTTGGATTACAAATATGAACCCCAAAAGGCGTTGATCTTTGAAAGAAATGGTTCGTGATAATTTTTTCGTTCACAATTTATTTGTCAGTATTATATTTCAATTTATGTAAATAAATCTATGCCGCTTTGTTATCACTGTCACAACAACATTAAAGTCTTGTTTCTCCCATTAGCAGAACGATTGATGATATAATACTCCTCCAACATGAATTGAAAATAAAAGCTTTAGTGAAAGTAACACCGGCATTTTACAAACGGAATTCTTGAACTCTTCGAAATTTAACAAGAGAAAATACAAAAATATTGTCTTGTCTAACCTTCATTCCGAATAAAAAAAATTACTCAAGCATTTTGCAATCCCTATATATAGAATCCAAGCACGTTTTAATTCACATTCTCATCTTCAATCACACTTTTCAAAATGGTTAGAGTAGAAATATTGATATTTTTGAAAATCCAAACCAACCACATTTTTACACGTAAAAGATCCTCAATTATTTCATAGCAATTGAATCTTTCCTTTAATTTGAAAAACACCATCCAAAACTGAGGATAACACTTGAGTAATCATATACGCATTTTTAAGAATGACTCGAGCGTCATGCATGAACATTCAAAAAGAAAGATATTAAATATACTCAACGACAATGCACCCAAACATCTAGTCACCCAAGACAGTCCTCACGTACAATGTATTAACCATTAAGATAGGTAGGTTGAGCTTGGCGACTTTTACGCTTTTCAGGTATAGGTTGCCTTGCCAATCTGTACGTGAGTTAGACGCTGACCAACTTTCAATTCTGTTGTTCTTGTGTGCTAACGAATGTATCATCAACGATTACAATGAAAATGTTTGTATTTCTCTTTCAAAAAGTCATTATCACCGGTTGACTGAGTCATAGTGCTATTTTTTTATTCTGACTTACTTAAACACGCAAACTTGACTGGTTACGCGGTAAAATACAATCAATTCCATATTTTTAAAAGTATGAGGCATACATGAGTTGCACACCTTTCACTAAGATTTTCACACAACAAACATACATAAGTACGAACCTAGCAGCAATCAGATATGGAATTTTAGAATTAAATTTTCCATAAATAGAATTTTCAGTGACGTTCCACTCAAACAGAATTGGGACTAAAATTATACATGTTCAGGTTCAATATCGAAATGCTCATCATTTTTCGTTAAGACGAAGATGTACACGCATACCTTTGTTAACTTCTGTTGTAGATAATAACTTTATTTGCTTTATGGGCGAGTAAAATCAGAGCAGATTTTTTTTCCTGCACGACGCCAAAGCCACACGACTCATTTTTGATTTGCACAAAGCAAATCAGACAATTTCTTCGTTAGATTGATCTTATTTGCTGATCTGAACGACCCAATCAAAGAAAAAAATCCGTCATGACATGGGTTTTATCTTGGTAGTTGAGTCAGGACACGAAAAAACATTCTTTTCCTAATTAGATTGTCAAAGAAAATTGCAGATTGACTAGGTAATCCAATATTGTTAAGATATTTCATCCGATGAACACGAATGAAATAAAAGTGTGTCATATTCAAACCTCACAATTTTTCTTTCCACACGAAACCGAACAAGTAAAGGTTTGTTGTATCATTACAAGTAAAAGAGCACTTGGTGTGGTATGTTTTCTCTGGAGTAGCACAAGTAACGGTGCCCCTCATCATAAATAATTGTTATTAGCCATATTACCAAATTGCGTAAAAACGCGAAACAAGACGCGAAGCCTGTGTATGCAAAAGAAAACGATGGTCCATGTGCATTCACCATGATAATGGTAAATGCTCACTCATGCAGTCGACGTTCTTGTTCTACTAATTTTTTTTGGCGAATTAGTTAAAAAGTGCACACTTTTATCTCTTTCGTACGCTTCTTCCTCGCGTTCCTATTTATTTTTTCGCGTGTGGGTGTCAGGTTTGACGTTTTCTTGCTTAATCATCGTCTTCACTAGAAAGAAGACTAAAACAACATTTTGCATAGAAGAATGTTTGGGAAGAGTTGACAGCGGGGACGCTGTACCCTTTTCCACGCAAAAACTCGTGATTTTTCCACGACAGTATTGTTTACCTTGACTGCATAAAAATAAACTTTTGTGTCTGTTTTGATTGTCAAACGGATCATTTGTTTTGTGGAAGAATAATATCAACATGAGTGTGAAATCAGCCGTGACTTTGGCAATTCTTGTAACTGGGGCAAGACGACACGTAAAAATTACTATTAATTTTTAGGTTTTGCGTTGATGACATTGATTGCAGTTGGTAAAAATGAATTTCAAGATCTTATAACAAACATCTTATAACAAATAATACTTCAAAGATTTTTTAAAAAGGCTTTTTAGCACAAAAAGGTGCAAAAGTTGAGAAAAAGTACGTGTTGGTAGACCTTCACTTTAATTTAACAGACAGTTAGACATAATCATATTTTTTTCTCTTCGCTCAGGCAACATTTTATCTTCAACGCTCCAATCAAAAGATTATACGCGAAGAAAGATATAGTTTCCTTTTTTATGGGAAAATAGAAGTAGCTGTACATTCTCGGTGCCCAACAGCAGAAATTTTTTACCAGCGTAAAATTAAACTAATCACTGTACATGCCCTTCCTAATTACTTTTTTCAAATGTTTTTTACATGGCGAAAGTGTTTTTTCCCAGCCATTCTACAAAAAGTAGCGTAAACATACTGTAATGATCTGATAATAGCACCTGTACATTCAATACTTCCTCTGAATTTTTGACAACAAAATGTCCTTCTCAAAACAAAAACAAGAATATATCTTTCCCGTACGAAAAACAAAGTTGAAGGTAAACCACCTTGAACCCTTGACGGCTACCTGTGAAAAGACTTTTATTCCGTTTTACTTATTTATTACAATATTACAACATTATGAGGATACTTATCAAGAAAACATTGTTTTTACGTCGAAGAAAAGATTTAAGAGTAAAAACGTCACAGGTACAATATCTGGCCTTGTTTGAGACTGAGATTGTTGGTCTACTCTTTTCTGGCGAGTCACTATACTTGATTGCATTCTCTTACTGAATGTCAAGTCACGTCTTTAAAAAAATCTTACAAGAATCTTATCTTACTGCTGACCACACTACATCTTCATGAACAGCCCAAACTTGTTCAGCTCATCCAAAATGCAGTTTTTTTTGTATATGATGGGGACAGCCAAAAAAGAGAAAACGTTGCTACTGACGTTCTAATACAGCACAAAAAGTAGATCACCGTCACCACAAAAACTTTTCTTGATCATCCCTAAACCAATCATATTTGGCGTTGGTAGTTCTAAAATGGCTTGTTATCTGGCGGAAATAACCATAATTAATCATAACGTCTGTATCAGAATTTGGCTAAAAGCTAGGGAAAAAAATATTTACCAAATGATTGGTTATTCGACATGAAAAGATGATGAGTCTTAATTATCGTTAAGACAACAGGGTGGAACCTGCAGGGTGCCAAACAGATGATTATCGGCTTTAGGGATTTGGACACTTGTCAAAAACTGAGAAGACTGTGTGGGTGGTCTCTCAATGGATTAAAAAGTTTTCTCCTTTTTAAGCCAAAGTAGAAGCAAAAGCTGAGTTTTTTCTAATTGTAGGTGAGTTAAACTGTACTCATAAACACCGAAAATATTCTACACTTTAAAACTTGAACAAAAAAGAAACGGATTTGTAATTTGGCGTGCGTGTGCATCAATAAAAGTCTTTTTTAAAGCTATCCCAGCATTAACTACGAAAATAAACTTCTTTCCGTGCTTCTTTACCTTCAAAAGTGTGGATTGTATAAAGTATCCCGTTAGTTTTGCCACCATAAAAATTTAAAAAATATTCATTTCATTACGACACTTACACGTTTGTCGGTACAAAAAAAGTAGCACCCGGTTCATTACAAAATATCCCATGCCGGCGTAATAATCACACTTCTATGTTCCGTGATGAAAATTGTCTCTTAAAATATATATTATTATTATTATCTTCTCGTGTCCTGCTTTTTAGCAAACATCCATTTGAAATTATATATCTTTCCTTCCTTCAAAAAATGTCTTCTAAGAATTCTGCCTCATTACACAACTACTTATTTTTACTGTCCTGCAATAAAAGGAAACCAGCCTAAATATTTTGTGCGCAATAAAAAAGCAAAACAAGTAACGTTTTGTGAAATGTACGTTTACGTACCTGTTTAAAACCGTCCAATAATTATTCTTCGATTTCATCTCCATTTGAAGTAAAATATCCACATTTAAATCAGCTACCAGCTACCTTTCTTGCAAAACGATTTCACGGTAACAACAGTCGATTACACAACGTCACGGGATTCTATGCAACAATCCAAATATAAAAAAATTCGTGTCCATTGTTCCGAATGATTATACCCCGATTTTTTTCCAATTACGCACAAGCCTCATGCCAAATCTTTAAACAATGACAAACATTTTCATCCTCATGTGTCTATTGTTTGTTTCTGTCCCACTAAAAAAATCACAAGCACGCACTTATGCCTACATGCGGCCACGCGCTATCCCTTTTAGGTGCACCTCACATTACTCCGTGTACTGTTTTTACACTGACTGTGATTCCTTGTAATTACATTTTCCCCGGTGTATTATTAAATCTTCCTTATTTTTCCTGGTCACTAGGTCACAATTATGTCACATGATTTTGTAAAGGTTAAATGTGTTAACTATTTTCGACTAACATTTACACCTTGAAAGAAAATTCTTGCATCACTTAAGCATCGTTTGATATATTTCATATTTTCCTTATTCCCTTGGGAAGTCTTGCAAAATTCCAAACTCATTTTTTTCATGCGCAGTCACCATTCTTGCTATCAGCTAGCCTCAATCAGCAAAAGAATCTTTATCGTAATGATCCATACTTATTAGTAAAAGATTTCCTACAGCGGCTTTAATCAGTTTTTTTCTTTTGTAGTAAACTACAAACTGGGAATTGACACAAAACGTTAATCTTGCCTATTGCAGCCCCACACACATGAGCTGTTCCTCTGTCCTACTTCCATATCTGGTGGCGTCGTCAACGGCGATGTCAGCGAATACAAAAACTTTGTTTTATGCTGTTTTATGCACACAACACTTGTATGAAAAAAAACGGGCCATGGGAACTAAATAACACACAAGCACTACTTAAAATAGCTGTTATTACGAAAAAAAAGATAGATAAAAACTAAGATTTATTTGCGGATAAGACACACAAAACTAATTTTTATTTTGTAATGCAAGCGCCATGCATGCAAAAAGAAAGATGCTCCAAACGAATACGGCGCCGGCGTCGCGGCTAGTGTTAATTTATTGGGCATGCAGATTTAGAATTTAAGATGCTGAATTTTAACGTTCTTGTGTCGACTGTTGTGTCTCGGCCGAAGGTAGCATGTGGAATGGGGCTGATGTGAAAAGAGAAGTAAACACGGCGACAAATCCCGTTAGACGTGTAGACGAGCAAAATGCTGCTGCTGGTGCTCGTAACGTTATATGTGAGTTTGAGGATTACGTTTTGTTGCAGGAGCGTACAGGTTTTAGTAGTACCTGAGAAACAAAATAAATAAGATGAAGACGAGACAGGGAAAATTGTGATAGGATGTGGGTATACCTTTTGTATGCATTTTTATTGCAATATGAATATTTGTAGGGAGAAGGGCTTTGTAAGGCTTCTTTGCGTGGTTTGTTATAGATTCTTTCTGTTTTATGCAGGCCAGATGGTGGATGGACGAGGGGTACTGGGTTATATGAGGAAAGGGTTGAAAAAATAATAAATACGGGCTGAGGTGGTGGTAGTCGATGTAATGAAAGAAAAGAAGAATAAAAGTGCATAATAGTAATAAGAGAAGAAGTTATATAACAAGATGGGTTGTGAGGTTGAACAAGTCCACGAGGTATATGTATATGAAGGCAGTCAGGTGTAATACTTTTATCATCGAAATCATCGCTCGCTCAACGTGTCTTTTGAAATATCTAAACGTGGTCGATGAGGTGATTGTTGATATATAAGAAATGTATGAAGTATGCATTAGTCGGCCACGCAGTCTGTCATACCGGAACGCCGGTCAAGATTGAAATGCGCGAACGCAAAGCTGAATTAATCTTGACCGATGCAGGCAATCAACGGTCACAGATTTGAATTATATGACCCCCGGCCCAACTTCAAGAGTAGATTTCAAGCCTACCATCATATTCTTAAGCTCCAGACCAAACACTTATTTCTTAAAACACTGCTGTATTCCAAAACGGCCTTTGTTCATTCTTAAGGCTTTGAAAATTTAAAGACAATCCCTACATCTTCATTATATCCGTTACAAAAAAAATATTTTTAGCTTATTTTCAGTTCTCATACGTGTATTATAATATATTTTACCATACTACATACGGGTTAATGTACTGTCCATCATAGCTAAAATCATCTTTTTTAGTGATAACTAGCCCCAATAATACTCACAAGAACCTTCTACGTTCAATGCAGTCCCTTTTGCAATGTTTTGTCTTTATTTTGTGACGATGATTTCAAATCGAGATAAGGGCATGTGATTTTTTATGTTGGATTGAATTTCATATGCAAAACTTAAGCCACCATCCTGCATCAAATCTATATCGCATCTTTAGCACCGACCAGTCTACTTTTTTGAAAGTCCATTCAAAAGTCTAAAATATTCGCTGTGGCCAAACCATAATTTCATATGCAAAACTTAAGCCACCATCCTGCATCAAATCTATATCGCATCTTTAGCACCGACCAGTCTACTTTTTTGAAAGTCCATTCAAAAGTCTAAAATATTCGCTGTGGTCAAACCAAAGATCCACTTTCATGTTTGTAAAGTGACGATATGGTCGTCATCACGATGAGATCGTTTTATTGTTAGTGGAAGGGATTAATGAACGGTGACGATAAAGTAAAAATGAAAATGAGTTTTGTCCACACATGCTGCAATAAAAGCCACGACTCTCATAGAAAAAACTTGATTTTTTGTCAAAACGAAAATCCGTTTGTTAATTTTGCACTAAGGAACAGGATATTCTGGTTGCTGGCGAGTAAAAGTTGCACACAGGATGCACTTTTGCTTTGAGACATATTTTAAACCAGATTTTTTCAATAATCTTTAAGTTTTTTATAACGAGCAAGAAAAAATATTTGATCTTGTTGAAATACCTAAATGGTTATTGTTATTGTTATTGCAAGTGGCGTTCAATTTTATCGACTGCTTGAAAACTGAACANCCAGATTTTTTCAATAATCTTTAAGTTTTTTATAACGAGCAAGAAAAAATATTTGATCTTGTTGAAATACCTAAATGGTTATTGTTATTGTTATTGCAAGTGGCGTTCAATTTTATCGACTGCTTGAAAACTGAACAACGGTATTAAGGAAGCAATTCTTCACAAGACTAGCTTGAAAATGTTGCTTTGCGGCATTAAGATATTACAAAAAATCCTGTTTTAAAATGTTACAGGAAGTTTAAAACAAACAAGAGAAGTACAGAGTGGCAAGAAACATATTCTTGTGCGGATTACTATTGTGCACTCTATTTACTTTTAGTTATAAATTCTTAATAGGTACCCCTGTATGGAATAGGGCGAGTGCAAAAATATGTCGCAGTTTTCCTCAGGCTAATGACCATCCAAATAAATAACTCTTTCTAGTAAATAAGTGCAACGTCGTCCAGTTCATACTTAACACTGTCAGTACTCTTTAATTGGACACTAGATGTCAAATCTGCATACTCAATGTCATATACGAAGTTAAAACTAAAACCTTATTGGGTAATTAATTAAATGTAATTGGAGTGAATAAGAACATAAATGATAATACCCTTGACAGGCATACATCATCGCAAAGGTTTAAGCTGACTGGGCGTGTGAAGACGAGTCAAGTCGCCTACAGATTTGGCTTCGCCGTTTTTTCCGGTGAATAAAATTCACCTGTAAAATCATAAAAGAAAAGGGGTGGTGGTATGCATATCAAACAGAACTGTTTTTCAAAGGATTCATTTTA
>VICI01003062.1:0-14376 GCA_019593645.1 Akabosia matsudoensis | reverse complement strand
TATGCTTGTAAATTTTCTAAATCTTGTAGATCACAGAACTATCCCAAGATAACCATTCAAGACAAACCATAAAGTTATTATTCACGATTTAGAAGAGGATTCAACTACTGGTAGACGCGAGGAAAGCCAATTTAATCCTATTCGCTATTCTAGGTGTTATATGAGCAACTGAAAGTACCAAATGATTTACAGATATGTTACGATATATTTTTTAAAAAATGCATACTTGTCACTGGGACAGTAGTCCCTGTAACTAGTTCAACTCGCCTCAGATCAGGAACTATCCATCTTGTCCGAGCATATAGCTGCGTGAAATGAAAAAGATGAGATACATAAAGGTCGAACTGTGAGTTAGGCTGCTAAGTTAGCTTGTCTGCTTAACTGTCATCAGGAATATAGCACTTTCTCCTCAATTATAATAATAGTAATACGACATCTTGACGTATATATCTTGACGTATACGATTAAAAATAACGCGTTTTTTGTTAAGAGTGAGGATATACGAAGAATTCTTTACTTAGTGTACCAAACCCGTAAATGGCAGATAGATATTGGTTGTAAAAGTAGTTTTACAACGTAGTTGCCTTGGTATAATACGAATTTTATAGCCCTTGAATGTCAAAGATGTCCAAAGTCGGCTTATGCAAGCAAAAAAAATCGGGAATTGAAATTCAAACCTTGAAACTTTTAGATACTCTTAAGGTCAATCCGAGGTTTTTCCAACAAAATGTGTACCACAATTTTTGATAATTTCTTTATTCCTGCAAGAATGCAGATAGTAGATAGGTAGCAGTTTTGAGGAGACGATTAGTATCATTTGAGTGGATTTTTAAAACTAGGCGTCATCAGAATCTGTACCATAATTTTTGATAATTTCTTTATTCCTGCAAGAATGCAGATAGTAGATAGGTAGCAGTTTTGAGGAGACGATTAGTATCATTTGAGTGGATTTTTAAAACTAGGCGTCATCAGAAACTACGTGTCGGCTAAAACTGTGGCAGTCGTTCAAAAATATGTTGACAGTTCCCAGCCTAGCTTAATTCAGTTATCAGTAGGTTCCACAGCAAAATGTTATCCGCAAAACATAGCCGAATGCAATAAGCAGGGACAAGGGCCCACACGAACGTATAGTCACTGCTATAAAACCATATTTGGAGCTTCTATTCCCTACAGTACTAACGTTACAGTCATATCCCAATTTTACGACTTTACTTTTTTCGAGTTTCTCTGGTTTTCGCATTTGGAAATAAAAGAACGGTTTTGTCATGCAATTTGGAGTTGAAGATCATAATATCTAGCATATGAAGCTTAATTTGACCTTAACATAGTGTCACCTGAATGGCAGAAGTCCTTGGTGTTTTGTATTTTCACTTTTTTCTCATTCATTTCAAATATTAATACATAAACTGTCATTGCCAGGTTGTATGTGAAGACTTGGAAAAGTTAATATAATTTTTATGATTAATCTTTCTAGACTGAATTCGGGCTTACCGAGGAGCAAGTAGGAGGTAAGTTAATTCCTCATCATAAATTTTTTCAGATTTCCGCACATGTGAAAAAAGAAGACAGCTTTTAATATGTTTTTACGGTGATTATTCATCGTCCTTTCAGAATTCAAAGAAGCCTTCATGCTTTTTGACAAGGATGAGGATGGAATAATTTCGACAAATGACTTGGGTATTGTAATGCGATCATTAGGTCAACGTCCAAGTGGTAAAGACGAATACAGTTTCAGTGTTTTTCAGCACGGTAAAAATTTATCTAAACTAAAGTCACGTGTTTTATCTCATCATAGACACGGAGATAGAAAACTTGGTCAATGAAGTAGAACTAGAAGAATCCGGTTTGATCGAGTTCAATGAGTTTCTCCAAATGATGTCAAAGAAAATGAAGGACGCCGAAAGTGAAGAAGAACTTACAGAAGCTTTCAAGTCAGTTCATAATACATAATATGTATTTCTTTCTGCTTCCACAATTTTCCGGACATATCTTATGCACGGATTATTTAGATTTTACTATTTACACACATTATGCAACGAATTTTGAAGATCATTTTGGATTTGATATGTATTTCAGAGTGTTCGACAAAAATGGAGATGGACTGATATCCTCCTCTGAACTTCGGCACGTGATGACAAGTCTGGGTGATAAGTTATCTGACGAGGAAGTTGACGACATGTTGAAAGAAGCTGATCTCGATGGGGATGGGATGGTAAACTATGTAGAATTTGTAGCAATTCTCACTGCAAAGAACTGAAAAGAGTTACCTGGATACGAATATTTTATAACAGAATCGATAATTTTATTATTATATGCCTGTGTGTATTATTATTACGAAGTAATGTATCAAAATAATTGGTACGATACTATGTTAATATGTTGTTGGGTAGTTGACATACAATTAGTTTGGTGGTGAAGCACAACCCACTGCAGAGGCTTATATGTTCTAAGAAACGGTATGAATTATCTGCGAATAATTCTATTTACCTAGATGTATACTTTCATACACCAAAACAATCATTAATTTTACCAAATACCAATAATCATTTCGTACTCTATTCTACATGTCAACTCTGTCCACGAGTGAAATCGTTATAGTACCTAAGAAATAACATCAGGGATTTTGTCCACCTTGTTTTGACCGGACCATTACTACCAAACCAAAGGTCATCATAAGATTTGGTTGTGCTTTTTATTTGTATAGGATATGCCGTTCGTTTTCACGTAAGGATGAAGGACTGTTACTGTATGGAGGGATCTTTAATTTCAGAAGATTTAAGGTTGCGCGACTACGAAAGATGGCACTTCGTTTTGCATGAAATGGATATGCGGTGTGTATACATTGGGAGATTATATTTCACACTCATCATTAACAAATTCAGTTGATACAATTTTCATAGCGATCCAATTTTCTGCGTGGGAAAGTATGAGCTTTAAAGTTTTCCCTCTATGCACATTAGTACCTTTAAGTCCACCTGTATACTTACAGAATGTGCAATCTATATATACACAATACTGTGACACCATGCGAAGGCTATTTTAGAGATTGAAATAGTTATATCGAGAGATGGTTATAGCATTTTCATGTAATTGATATTGTTATCTTATTTTCTTGGGTGTAGAGTGAGGTTTCGGGAAGAAAATTTTAGGTCCTGCCGTGAAAGTTGATTATTAGTTGTCACGTAAATTTTAACAATCAGTTCGATGTATGCAACTATATGAACTGGATCGGTAGATACTTTTGCATAGAAAGTATTAATTATAATAAGGTTCTTATATTCAGTTACGTATAGTTTTTTTAATCACTAGAACAGCTTTAATTAATTGAACCACTAAAAACCGCCATGGTAAGCTCCTTCCACTATGCTTCACGAAGTTCTTGTTTGTTACCGAATCGTCATTCCGTCAAAATTCCGTCAAAGGATTTGTGTTAATTTAGGATTCCTGTGCAATAGATATTTCCAGAGGTACGTGGAAAATGTTTCAAAAATGAAAATAATAAGTTCCATAACACCTTCTTTCTATGGCTTCAGTTTATTCATCAAACTGGGTCATGGCTGCGAAAATTGATTGAGCACAATATTGCTATTTTTGTCTCGATAGGACCGACAATCCTCCCTCCATTAAAGATGTCCTATGCAATGCCAAGGTTATGCGATACGGTTGAAACTAAGTAGTTGATGATATGCGATAGTGAATTGACTATTTTGTCTACTTGATTAGGTTCACGAAATATACATATTTCAAATTTAAACCATACTGTCTTTACGTTTACATATGTATACCCACACAATGATTACAATGCAGAAATTGAGGACACCCTGACTTAAAGTTAATATCCGGCCCCAGCCTCCGTCGGTAACGTCACAACATACTCTGTTAGATTATGGCTATATAATGTATATTCAATTATTGCTTATCACCACTCTAGATGAATCATTTTGAGATTCTCAACTATGGAATGTTCTACCACTACAGCGTATGTTAAAGCATATGCTAAAATGGCTCTACAAATTACACATTTCACTTTGTTAAACTTTTGGTAAATATTTAAATTGCGTTTTCTTACACAGCCTGGTATTGCTGCAGCATAATTCGTAGTTGCAAGAGAAAAGTTGTTTTTTCCACCTGCTCGCAATATGAACCCTCTCTAATCAAACGAATATCAATTGCTGCACTGCAGCTATTTTATAAACTAATCAGACGGCTCTAGAGCAAAATTCATCTAATTGTTTTGCAGTTGTTTAAACGTATTCACAGCAATGTAATACTATATTCTGATGACAAAATTAATTTCCGCTTTGTGGGAGTAAATACACATCTTCAATACGATCAAGATCATTAATAAAAGAACATTAATTCCATAGGAGAGGAACTTTATTCAAATTAAAACGGTAGTTGTGATGTATATTGTAGATTTTCTGCCCATTATTGTTCACTGACGAAATGTATGACCGTTATTACATCTAAACGGACTACTTCCGTACTTTCAATTTGATTACAATCCAACTTTTTCACACCGCAACTAATTGTCAATATGTAATAAGATTTACCTGATCAGGGGTTGATTGATAAGACAACTGAATTGCAATGTTATAATTATTGAACGATGATGTTTTGAAGCTGGACCTTCTAAACCATCGTGTATTTTGTAAAGGGTGGTCGATTTCGCAAAAACAAAGTTTTATACAAGACTATTGGGTAAAAAAAATCACATTCCAAATCATTCTCCACATTCTGTACGCATATAAAACAGATAGCAGGTATTTCTAAGCTATATGGTTTGGTTTTCTACGCTATATTAGTAACTAACTTGGAAGACAACGAACGGATTCGACGAATAACTTAAAGGCACTACAGCTACTACAACTACGTCGAAATTAAATTCGATAAATTGGATCGTGTTTTAAATGAACGTAGGTTGCAGGTATGTTTTACTGGAAAGCGTTTTGATACCCTTTTATGTAATTGTTCTACAATGAAGTTAACAACAAAATCGATGTACAACGAAATGATATTACGTATTTCTTTTGCCCATGTTAACAAAAGGTTTTTTAATTTGTAACATAATTGCAGAGTTGGTACCGGTTCATTTCTAAGCCCAAGGATTTGTATATAATTTGAGTGAAGAATCAACAAGTACAAGATTAAGTACTATAAGTTGTTCATTTATCATTTTTACAAAATGGGTGTTTGTACAAAGTTGCCGAATTTGTGTTGTAATTCTAAACCTAAAATAATAGGAAGAGCTACAGTAACATTATTGCGTACCTTAACGATAATCCATGGAAGTCGGCAGATATCTAATGACTGCATGCTTGTGATGGCACATTTTTCATTTCTTGCGCCGCATGCTTACTGAAAGAATTTCAAAATAAATCGCCTTAAAAATAGTGTTGGTGCGTAGTTCGAGACCGCCTAAGATTGTTGATTATATAATGTTGGTCCTGAGGAAATGTATGGGGTAATGATCTACGCATAGGGATTTTGTAGCTAGTACAGGTTGTCAAGGTATTTTCTTTTAACAGAATAGCATTATACTGTTTATCTGAAAGATGTGGATAAAAAAATCAGTGTACACAACGAATCAGTTACTTAGTATGTTTTAATTAAACGAAAGCCAACTTTATGTAAATAGTTGCGGCAGAAGCCGGAGTGAGAGACAGAGAGTGAGAGTAGTTCAATTCTTATGTAGCTGAATATACGCATTATTACGTATAAAGCAAACACATACTAAACTTAATTAGATGTACAAAACACGCAATTGCCGCAGTATCTAAAAGTAAACGGTACTAACAAACTGGTAGGATTAAAATTTGAGGGAAAGAATGAAGAAGTTTACTGGAAGAGAAACCTGGGATAGCTAAAACGCATGGAATGTTGCATCACAAGCTTATATAGATCTGTTGGTTAATATAATTGCATCTGTGTACATAGTGCATAGATTTTGAAACTACAGAAATTCCTTGGTGAGAATGCTAATACCAAGAGCTAACAAATTTAAAAATGTAAATACACGCTATGAAATGCAAAATTTGTAATACGACGTACTTGGGATGATGTGGGTTCGTGTTGTTTATTTTTATTTATTTCGTGCTAAACCGCAAAGATATTAAGTGTATTATACTTCAAATTGAGAAATAATCACATTTATAACATTCTTTTCATGTTTCAATCTTTCGATACTTTTTAAATTTAAAATTATACAAAAGTTTATGTAATAAATTATATTGAGTTACTGTAAGTAAACGTTTATGTGTTCTTCAAAGGATTGCAAAAAAAATTACCTTTATTTAGAGTCATAAAACATTTACGGTGTCAACACAAAATAAATTAGAAGGGGAGTACGTGTCAAAGTTATATTGTGTTAAAAGAATTTATCAATAAACTGAAATCAAATTGAACATACATGAGATGATCTGCGAGGGTTGGTTGAGATTTATTTATGCTTTCAAATACTTAATGTGCAACAATCTGGCTCTTCCAAATGATGCGCTACGACGAGAGAAAATAAACCTACATCTTGTTTGTTTCTGGGAAAGTGTTTCTTTTCGGCGTTCCGCAATTTACCTACTCAATTTTCAATTACCAAAGCTATATACAATCCAATAGTCATGTGGAATAAGAGACAGCATAAGCACAGTAATCATTGGTTCAAATAAGGTGTCCCAAGGAATCTTTTCATATGTACTATAAGACAGGAAGCGCCACCATACATGTCGTGATCAAACTCTATTCGAGTTTCAGAAAGTTTTCAAAGGGAGAGCCAATGTGCTCACTGAGTATCATACAGCTACTTGAAGGCTACAAACATGGAAATGCCCCTGAAGTAAATGGGCTGTAGTCAGAGACGTTCAGACATCCGCCACCCAACCCTATGCGTGGCATCCAAGTATACGCCCCCATATGCGTGATATCAAACATATGACCTCATATGTGTGACATGCAGGCACACAAATGCTTCAGGATGCCTTGAACATCCCTGGCTGTAGCTAATATTTAAATTTTGGACAAGTCAGAAGAAATGAATACAGTCACAATATACAGTTTGAACAACGGGAAAAAGTTTCTAACCGTGAAGTATTTGTGTTACCGTAAACTGATGCCCAATGCTCAAATTTTAAAGAATATTGAAAGAACGAATTCATACGCTCAAGATGAGAAGTGATGAAAGAAAACAGGAAGCGTCATGCTTTCCAAAAAAACAACGGTATTTAAGTTTATCCCCAAACGTACCCCAACGGGCTTGGGAACGTCATCATATGGTATCATTTTCTCCGGTTTCCCCAAAAATCATACTTAAACTTTGTTCAGCGTCTCTGCTCGGTCACACTCGGGTTTATTGGCACTTTTATGAATCTGTTACAGTACCTACAAAGTTTGTTTTTACAAATGTTTGAGACTATGGGCTGCGAGGGGAAAAGAAATTGAAAAGGAGCTCATAGAGATCGACCTTAAAGATCCTGTGAAGTCTATACGTTTTAATTTTTGGAGATGTCATGAGAAAACTATACAAGTATCGTTACAAATAGATTCTTGTGAATGTTTTCTGTTAATAGTGTCCTATTGGCAAAGAGAAATATTTAAAAACTTTCTACTCACGATTTTTCAAGATAGGAATCTTAGCAACATAATAATAACAGCCGACAAAAACTTGGGTCCCTATATTTATGCCTGTTTACTAATATACCTGTGTAAGTAGTGGGTGCACCGTTCTTCATCCGCGTTGGCTGTTAGAGGCAGAATCCTTTTTCATAGCTTACATTACGAGTAGGCATACTGAGTCAACATACCAATGATGCACTTGTCCTCCTTTGAGTCGGAGAAAGACAATGAAAAGAAAGTTTAGGTCGCAAGACTAAGTTTTGTTGATAGCTTGCTTACACTACGAGTGTGTATGCAGTATCTCCTGTAAGTTAACGTAGAAGCTAGCTACAAGCCAACAAAGGGATCCCTACGCCTCTCCTTTCACAGATTATTGTAATCACGATGGCTACTACTGCGTTTTGCTCCATCAGCCTGGTTAAACCAGAGCACTATGAAAATGAAGACCGTGAGCCTATTATGCATGCATGCATATTACTACAATAAATTCCTTGCATATTATTACTATTATTTTTAAACATTTGCCAAAGTAGCAGAACAAAGCATGGCAAGCTTTGTCTAGTTGTTATGAAGTTCACTTGTTTTTTATACCAAGGACAATTTTCCTGATAGGGGTTTCGGGCAAGATGAAGCACTGGCGATGTTGGGCTTAAAAGAAGAGTATCATGCAAAACACTGGCATAACCAAGAAAGGAAACAGCATACATGCAACATTATTATTCGCATGATCATTGAAGTGAAGACATATCGGGAACGGTATAGGGTTGTAAGACAGGTCTCTTTAAATACAGGTTCTAATTGGGATTGGAACAAGAATTGGGATAACTTTTAAAGAGGGGGTTGTAAAGGTATGATGATGAATATAAAAAGTACTGCCCCATATAACTTATTTGAGCCTTCCATAAACAGTTTGTAGTGGAAATGGTGGGTTGCATAGATCGTTTCATTGTAATTATAAAAGAAAAAAACAATGAATTTTTGGATTACTTGATTTTTAAAAAAATATCAAATTACATAGTGCTACTTACCGATTGCTAATATCACTCAGTTTCTGACATACATGTGTATTCTGAATTTTAAAGCTCTAGAATGGCCATTAGAAGACATCAGTATTTTTGAATGTACTTAAAATGACCGGTTACATTCCTCGCGATTCAAACTTTGTGTTTGCTGGTGTTCCACTTTCTCTCAGATTACTTTCACTACCTTTTGTACGTTCATTTCAATACTGTCCGTATAAAGCAACACCAGTATCACCACACACGCCAGTACAGAATTCTTTGCAACATTTTTTTTTCTCAACTATATAGAATGAAACCTGTACAGATGTACTTGCGTTACCAACAACTACTGGTGTAAGGCATGATACTACGGCATGCTGAATGATGCTACGTTTTCTGCTGCTATTTCCTCCTGGTAGGCCAAGTTAAAAGAATGTTGGTCTAGACTTTGTTCTTTCCTGGATCTTTTTTTCTCCAGCAATCGTTTTTGCAAATGTGTGTCATGCAGGACAGCAGTACGGAAAATACATTGAAGGCGGGTATATTACGAGAGAAAAGCTCGGAAGCATGTCGTTTTTTCCCCGAACACGGATTCCGAATCTTCACAAGTGCTCTCGCTCTCTTTTCTCTTTGGATGTTTTTCTATATACATCGCACGGTTAAAGATTATCATTTCCATTTAGACAGCGTCGCCTTTAACACTACTCTTTCGAGGTTCTTTAGGCTCAACTGTGAATGAATAGATAGTAACAATCAAAAATTTCTTATACAAATTTCCATCCATATACATATATTCCAAGGCAGCTTTGTTGTCTGCCCCTTGAACCAGCTTCTAAATTAGACGGTTGTCAACGTTCCTTGGACGATCTATTTAAATAGTAAATCAATCAGCTACTTTTAAGGGGGATGTATGCATCTGCTCTCTTGGCTTTTATAACTTGCAATGCTGAAACTACGACATTTCAAAACTTTCGAAAACCTCCAAAAAATTCTGAACATCCCCTTTAATGTCTTCCTTAAAAAAATGTCCATGCCTATTATATGGCTTCCGTCTCCTCGTAGCTCACACATTATTTAGTCGCTCTTTCGGTTGGAAATGTATCTGAACCTAAGCTCTGTATGAGCATGAAGACTTTCATCGACCGAGCAACATCAACCAACCGCACAGGACTCACGAAGAAAGCGAGAAAGGATGTGCGAGCGAGTTGTGAGGCTGCAGGTTCAACTTTTGAGAAGATTCAATGCATACGATGTTATTGAATACAACAATACCTATCTCGTAACTCCAACTAGAAACAGACTGACTGGCTATGTATCGGCTGGTTAGAGTGAAAAAGTTCAGTTGGTTTGCATGGGATGCCTGAGAGTCTTCCTGCTTGGATGTGGGTGAAGGAGAGTTGGCTACAGGCGTAGGTTCTGGATTGCAGCAGGATTTTACATTTTCCAATTATTGTTTCTTTTATTTTTGACGAATACGAAAAAAATGTAACCTATTTTTTTCTCTACCTTTACACATTTTAAAAGTACAAAAAAAAAATCTCAAGGAAAGAAAGGTCGTTTGTATCACTGTGTGATAATAGTAGTGTGTGTTCCTGCTTTGAAATTTATCATGGAATCCATTGTGTGAAAGAAACGGTTTTATTTGTTTACATATTTTGAAGCTAACAACCATCAGATCTTTTCTCTGTAATATTTTGCGAGTTTGGAGAATAATAGACATATATCACAACCTTCCCGCTATCTTAACCTTTCCTGTTTACAAATATTTTATTCCGTAAGTATAGTTTATATAGTTCCCTTTTACTACCAACCTGTGAAAGGTGCTGAAGTGTAATCGCAAGATTCGTGGAAGTGACTAAATAATTATTTCTGTAGCACATACGTGTAGTTTGGATCGTTCTAAATGTAAGTCGCCAATGTTATCGACGTCCGATTTGAAATTTTTTCTCCCATTTGGTTGCGTCCCACGCAGTAGAGTTTTCTAAATTCGATGGGATGCGTTCGGTGAAAGTTGAGTGCAACGGGATGAGGATGAGTCCCAAAACCTGCATTTGTTATGAAAATCGCCGTGGTGCCATTAAGCATGGCGAGATGCAAGTTTTGTGTGATCGCATTTGTTGCAAAGTTTTCCCGAAATTACAAGATGAGATCTAGTATACAGTGTGAAATCTAGTGACCCTCGTATTTGCTGCCACAGTACACTCCATTTTTGAATTTGGTAGCCAGAATTGTCTGCGTTGTTGGCTAATAAATCGTCCTAGAACAAGTTACCTTGGAGAGTTCCTG
The DNA here is from genome assembly GCA_019593645.1 of Akabosia matsudoensis. Taxonomy (NCBI): domain Eukaryota; kingdom Metazoa; phylum Arthropoda; class Collembola; order Entomobryomorpha; family Paronellidae; genus Akabosia; species Akabosia matsudoensis. The sequence continues at coordinate 3,484 of VICI01003062.1, read as the reverse complement.
TCCAATCCCACTCCTCAGGTCAAGTCAGGCCAGGACTCCCTAGGTCATTATTATAGCTGGAGATGTCGTCATGTCAAGAGAGGTAAGGAAAGCATCTATGCCCAGTAATTGTAGTCAGGAATACATTATTTTAAAACTTTCGCGTAAATTGAGCGAGTAAGTGAATCGTCAAAACAAAATATGCGATTCAAACATGGCAAAACTGCATATTTGAAGCCAAGTATATTCGGAATTCCTAGTTATGTGGGGTCTTCATTCATCCACTAAATGTAAATAAGGATGAAACACATGCCATTTATTTTACGCGTCAAGACATATAACTTTAGTCTCCCAAAATAACGACCATCTTTCATCAGGCCCTGTGAACGACGAGTATTTATGTTAGTTTACAGGTATTTGGAGAAACATTGAAATTCAAGCTGTTCCTACTGTGTGAGTACAATTTAATATTAATTTTCATTACGAACGACAAAAAAGTTGTATGATATAAAAGTGCTTTAGTGTGTTATATAAGCAGGCATTGTTGTAGCTGAAGAACGCAAAATAATATTGATCCATTTTTATGTAGGACCATGTGTGGTGAATCTCTTAGTGTAGATTCGCATCGACTAAATAGAGAAACAGGCCTATCACCGAATGTTATATATCTGAGTTAAAGCCATCCGTACCAGCGGGTTAACACTACCCTCATCTCTCGCTGCAACGACGGTAACATATAGAGTGGAGACGGCACACTGAGGAGAAAGAAAGTGCGAGAGACCAGAGCAAGAGTAATTTCGAAACATAAGTGTGGCCTATATAGTTCACTGTTAGATTTCATTCATACATGTATATAGTACTCTTCTTCTCTTTCCATCCTCCCAATTAAACCTAAAGCGTCTCTAGCAGCCAGCTTTCTTTATTATATTATTCTACGTGCGATACATAGAACGTCCTTGTTTATGTCAAATAATTTATAGCCGATATGGACTTGGTGTTAGCCAAAAGACGATGACTTGACATAAATACACAATCTTATCGCATCAAGATACTTAAAATTTCTACCCTTTTTCAAAGTCACCATTCGTTTGAACAATATACGAAAGACGAGATTAAACATAGTTTATCAGTTATTAAAATACAAATACATGTAATAAATTATAACATTTGAACCCATTGTTTTATCATACAAATACAAAACGACGCGTAAATACAAAATACAAAAAGTAAATAACTTATTGTAATGGCTAAGATTATACATTGACAATCATTCCCTCCACATGCATTTCGTTTTCTATCCAATTGCTTCAACATAATTTAATCAACCAGTATGGAAGGTTGTACTTAAATTCTCATAACAAGCCCCTATTCTTCTGGGATCATATTTATGAATTTTTCTGATCTTTCGTTCCCTTTTACTAGCCTACTTTGGTCTTTTGAAAAAAACACAATGGCCCTATTAACTAGTTCGTGATTTATCAGGTTCTGTGTAAAATTGATCTTGAAACAAACATTTTCTAAAGATTCAGAGATGATGAAAGGATCAAAAGTAAAATTTCAACAATACCGATTTGATACACCGATTTAAATTTTCATAACATTGTAACAGGATTGCTTCGTGCACCGTAGCAGAAAGGCGCTTATCCCAATCGTATTTAAACAACCTTGGTATCTTTATTCAATGGTATTCATGTTGATTGGAGGCAAAACCATAAATAAATTCTCATTTATATTTATCCTATTTATAGCAATAATCGTTCGAACTACAACACTAAATAGGAGCTTTGGAGCTTCAGCTAGAATAAAAGCTCTAAAGCTACAGCTAAGTATAGTGACGAAGCTGAAAGCAAACCAGAAAAAATGAAAGAAAAAATTTAAACAACCAGAGGAACATTTCGCGTTGAAATGCCAAACTTGGGAGCAAGGACAAAGAAAGTTGACCCCTGACCCCGACCCTTGACACATCGAGCAGCGTTTTGCCGGCAGATTGTTCACAGACAGACGGACCGACAAACTTCAGACGACTAAGTACAGCTTCGTAATAAACGGGCAGAAGGCAAACCAGAAAAGAAAATGAAAAATATAAAACACGAAAAAGCGAGAAAAAGGAGCGACTTAGGGGGAAAACATTGGCTACCCGTAGTTGAGTGTATTAAAAACCTCTGAATGATGTAGGAAGTTGACCCCTGACAACACCCCCAACCGTATCAATTGAGCTGAAACAAAAGATAGGAGTCTTCTGAGGGACTTAAAGGATTGTCTATAGTTAAGTCTAAATTGGCACAACGAAAAAACAAATTACATCGGCCCTTAGATTGGACCCATAGGGTTTAAAGTCAATGCAATGGCATTCTTGTCAGAGAGCTACTGCATCGCATAACCAAGTTTGATCAAAATCGTTCGAAGCATTGTGGCCTGTGCTGCGTCTACTTTACAGGGTTTCATGTACACTTTTAGTCCGAAAATAAAGAGTTTACCTATTTGTGAAAGCTGTTTCAGAAACTTCCAATTCTTTGGCTATCCAATAATAAAACTGTTAAAAAGTATCCACTACCAGTGCTTAATTATTTGCAACCAAAATAGCTCACAAAGTCAGTCGATGCCCTGTACAAAGATAACATGTCTCAGTTGATGTACCAGTAGTACACATTTAAAAAGTGAATTCACCGAACAAAAAATTGCATCTATGAGGAACGTTGAACGTAACAGTTCTGCCAAAGACAAAATTTGTAGCTTTCTTTCTACCCAATCATGACTGATGTAGTCAAAGTTACTTTGAGTAAGTCCCATGGATTCAGAAATCCAGTCAAGAAATAATGTTTCCCGTCTTTGTCACAGCTTGTTAAGTATAATTTCAAGGAAGAACCTCATTGATTTTAAGCCAAATTGGTCAATAGTCAAGAGGATGAGGGGGAAATACCTTCCAGAACTCTGTAACAACAATGTTTTTTAAAATAAAAATCGCTAAAGTTTATAAAGGTTTCATACGATTGTTGTTTACTCCCTTAGGGTCTAATGCTTAGTAAAACTCTTCATTAGTAATTAACTACTGAAGAATTTCAAGTTCGGTTTTACCAAGGAAGACCCCTACTGATTTTTAGTCAAATTTTCCGATGTCCGAGGGGGTAGGGGACATATAGTTATTACGCTCTAGTGCTCTAAGAGAGCTAGTGTTCTTTTTTATGGAAGTTGTTAGAATCAAGTTAGAATATAATGTTGCTCTTGACAGCTCTTTCTCCATTATTGAGATCAACTGATAATGCTATGCATGCATAGTAACGAATACAAAGCGATTATATCGCTATCGCTACTTTTTTATTATGAATATGCGGTTTATTCTATGATACTAATAATACATTTTATATTTCAAACCAAGCCCTCGACATTTGCCAAATGTAAATAATTGTTTTCCGAAAGAAAAGGTAAAATTTCTCGGGACAATGAGTTTCCACGGGTTTGACTGGAAACTCGAAATTCGCAAAGCTTTCTGAATGAAAATAGACTG